>OZ020568.1:36576968-36759545 GCA_963971475.1 Chrysops caecutiens | reverse complement strand
CTAATTGTGGTGAAACTTATCAAAGCACAAAAGTGACTATTTACCCATATTTAATAGAACAATTGGTGACCGTGAAGCATCCACCTCGTAGAGCAGCTTTCCCGAGGGAGAACGACACCGCACGAGAAGGAGCACCGCCACGCATAGATAAGTCTAGTTTTAAGGATATTATTAATAGATTTAATATTAATAGATTTAAGGTGAAAGATAATAAATTGCATGCAAATATAATGATCGGAGGGCAAGGTACAGTTTAGGCTAAGACTGGATTGTAAAGATATTGTAAAGGATCGATGCTCAATCCGATAAATAAAAATTCGGGATTGAATTTGTACGTTGCGCGCAGTTTTTTTTATTCAATTAATTCACTTCCGCATCCACTCCCAACTATTTTTTACTTAGTACTTTTCTTTGGGGCACGTCGTGGGGTTCTCGTTTTGACCACGATCGAGGCCGGGTGACTCGTCCAAAAACGAGTGGCGCCCACCCACGACCTTTCTTCGCGGGCAAAAGGCCGGGTGAGTCACCCAACCCCCGAGAGACTCGGGGTTGTTCACAAACGAAGATTTCGCACGTGACAACTTACTGAGCGTTTCTTCAAATGGGTCGAGGTTGATTTTCTTTAACATGTCCAGTTTCTCCGTCTGAAGGACCACACGAACTGCAAAAGCCAGCTCAGCTTCGGTTTCAGTGTTCTCGTTATCCGGCATGTTGACAGCAACGTTTAACTCAAACGTTTGAGTGTATTTATTTTAGCGCGAGCAGTAAGATGATTAACTTGAACACAGAATGTTTGATTACAATCGAGAGCGTCTATTTCGCGAGAGCAAGCACAAACCGTAATCGAGCACAAAAGTTTTTATAAAATTCAAGAGCGTCTATTTTCGCGAGAGCAATCACCAAAACCGTAAACGAGCACAAAATGTATATAAAATTCAAGAGCGTCTATTTCGCGAGAGCAAGCACCAAACCGTAAACGAGCACAAAATGTATATAAAATTCAAGAGCGTCTATTTCGCGAAAATTAGCACTATAAATTCTCAAACAAGCACCGAAAGTTCTTAGACGAGCACCAAAAGTCTAGAAAAATCTATGAGCGTCTTTTGCTTAATGAGCACAATTATTAAATTTCGCGAACACGAGCACCAAAAAGTTCTTAAAATGATCAAAAACAATTAAAATGTTGAACTACACGTGGGAGCTTTTCCCTTACCGGCAACGATCCAGCTCGAAGGACCAAAATGTTTTGTAGAGCAACTGCGAGTAATTAGCTATAGAGTAATGAGCAGTGGAATAAGAACACTATTTATTTACAGAATGTATTTTTATTATTTACTTCAACCACAAGTTTGAATGTATTACAACTTTGCTGCTGAACTAAGACTTGACGTGCAGTCACTGTTATTTCTGAATGACGACTGACGACCGGTCTGTAAGTTGATGGGAATAGGGCGTGATCATTAAAAATCGATCATGCCACATTCCAATACGTCGCATTATTAATCACCCACGCTGAGCTGTTATCTAGAGAAAAGGGTCAGCATTGTTGCTAACGGAAATAGGAAGCAACAATGTTGAGCACCCAAAACTGCAACAATGTAGAGCATCCATTGTGACCAATGTTGCAACTTCTTAAAGTTGAGGCGTAGTTTCCTCAACGACTTTTAACAAATTTAGGAATTCTTAGTTTATGACCGCTTCTTATTTTATAAGGACATGACTCTTGTCTAGCTTCTATTTTTTGTTTCAAGTATTTTAGAGCTTTATCATTTACGATGTTGTTGATAAACTTCAGTATATTTTCCTCTATTCTTTTCTTAACTGGCTTAAAATTAAATTTACTTAGCATGTCTTTTATATGTGTCTCTTTTCTAGCTTTGAGAATTATTCTCATAAACTTATTTTGTATTTTTTCCAAGTCCGAGGCTAGTGTCACACTCAGGGAAAAAATAATTCTCCCACAATAATCAAAGTGCGGCAGAACTGATGATTCGTAATATATTATTTTACTCTCTTTAATCAAGTTATTTGAAATGCGTCTTATGCCCGGTTTCACGAAGAACAAGTTATCCAATAGATATCTATCTACGGATAATATTAATCAAGCGAATAAATTTTTCGAGCGTTTCACGAAGCATTACGAATTATCCACGGGTTAACGATTGACAGTTGACATATTATCTAATTAAAGGGTTTTTTACTCATTTTAAAATATAAAATTAATTTATTTTAATGAAAAGAACTCTTATTTACAAAAATAAACACAATTTCAAAGACATAATACTAAAATACCAAATTACTTTGAACTGTCACTTTATCCAATAGATAAATATTTATCTCGAGAAAATCGCGTGGATAAATTATTCCATAGTTGAATAGCGTGAAACGCGAAAATGAATTATCTAGAGTTTATCCTCAGATTTTGGGTTAAATTTATCTATCTATCGTTCGTGAAACCGGGCATTAATGTAGCAAGCTTACTGTATATCTTCGCTTTAACATACTCGTAGTGTGTAATAAAAGCAAGCTTCGAATCAATTTTTACACCTAAATACTTCACACTAGTTGCGTTTTGAATTTCCTAGTCATTTAGTTTAAGATTTATCTTGCTCACTTTCTTCTTGGCACTAATGTTCATTGCATACGTTTTCTTTACGTTTACCACTAGCTTGTTATATTTAAACCAGTCTTCTAGTCTATCTAAATCTTCCTGCATACACCTCTCTGCTTCCTCTATTCTTTTATATGACGAGGGTTCCTTATAAACCGATTTCATTACATTGGTTGAAAGAACAGCAATAATAACATAGAAAAGGGATTAGGAAAAGAAGCATGAGCTATGAATTATACCACTGTCATAAAATAAAAAATACTAACGTTGTGTCGCATCACCTAAAAAGAAAGGGAGATTAGAACGTAATAAATATACTATACGAGTGGCTAACCATACCCATAAAAAAAAGCTGGGGTGTGGCTGTGTCATGGACACGGCCGTGTGTTGTACGTGAATACGTTTATGTAACGGGAAAAATTTCTTGAATAAAATATTTTGATTTATGTATTTAGGACAAAAGCAAGGAAACAAATCAGTATTTTGTTACAATATAACTTTATTAATTATAGGTATGTGATACGAAAAGTACGACACAAATGGCATACAAGATACATCCAGATTTCTGGTAAACGTTAAATCAATACAGGTATTACCTAACGTTGTTGGAGGAGTTTCAATATAAAACAAATCGAACTCGCTGAGCATGAAGTCAGGCAATGAACAGTTTTGTGAGACATCAACATTAAAGTCTCCAACCATCATAACTGGTGTAGTAAGATCAGGCTCGTAATAGGGTATAATTTTAGCGATGTTTTTGGAATATTTTAACAACGATCGTATCATTAAGAGTTTAATATCTGCTAACGCTGTGCCCGGGTGGATATACACACACCCGAGTATGAATCTGAAGATGCCGTTGGCCTTTATGTTTACTAGACAGACATCACCTGCTTTTGGGTCTTTAATTTCCAAATAAATTTCCGAAATGTCAATGTCAACTCTATTACAATCAGTGAAGCTATTGATGTTGCGATATATGGCGACTCCACCGGCTTTGACTTGATGATGATGATACCGCTACCGATAAAGTAGTAGCAATTTGTCTGTTCTTAGCGGTTTTACAATATGAAGTCAAATCAAAGCCAGGCACCGAAAAATGGGGATTTTTCACCAAATTTTGCTGATTTTGAATTTCAAAATCGAATTCAATCAACCAGGCTGGCAGAATCGCCAGCAACACAAAAATTTCGCCACGGCACAAAATTGTGCAAAAAACATTGACCAAACGGTGACACCCTACAAAGGGAGCGTGTGTGACGCTCGCATGTGTTTGTTTCGATGAGAAACAAACGCATGCGGGCGCCACACACACTCTCTCGGTGGGGTGACACCGATCGTTGACGTTCGGTTGCACAATCACATGTACTGGCGAAATTTTTGTGTTGCTAACGATTCTGCCAGCCTGGCTGTTTGAATTCGATTTTGAAATTCAAAATCGGCAAAATTTAGTACGAAATAACCCCATTTTTCGGCGCTTCCCCCTCCGCCGCGCGCGATGCATCACTGATTTCGCTTATCCTAGTGATTTCTTTGATCCTTTATCTATCCAGTGGTATAATTTAATTTCGGATGTAGTGCAGAGATTCGAGGCTACAACGCCAAACTGTATCCCCCGATTTTGTCATTAGTTTTTTTGGATTGCCCCCGTATGGTAGCAAATTTTAAGACCTATTCACGTCAATAAGACTGCCTAAAAAACATAACACACCAGAAGTTAAACATGCACTATACTTACCATCAAGCGTAAACACAACACACAACAGGATCACGATAGCCATGAAGTATTTCGGCGTAAATAAACCTACAAATATGTAGAATATAAACAAACATATTATTTCCTAACACTTACGTGAGCATTGGATCCCGGAAACCTATGTTAATAACATGAAATTCACTCACAAACATAAAACACGCGACATCACAACACGGTCTTAACCAAGACTGAAACGTCAAAACGAAATTAATGTGGAAACGTAAACAACTTACGCAGTTCTAAAAACCTCCGCCCGGTACCGGTAGATGGCGAAATACAGAAGTTAAGTGCGTTTCGTAATTGATGGCAGCTTCGCACCAACGGTCAAAAATCCCGGTTTCCTGGGATAAAAAGCGGAGAAAATTGGGGATATCACCAGTAGTTGGGATCAGCTTACACATGCTCAGAAGCCAGGCAGACCTTATCAGATTGAAAAGGGAGTAGACGAACAAGGAAAAGTAAGTGATCCAAACCGAGAAAGGTTCTAGAAACCTATCGGTTTTTTGGGAGCTTGAGTTTGAAAGTGGTCATAGTAACCCATCAAACTCAAGTTCAAATTGGTCAAACCGAACAAGGTTCTATAAACCTATCGGTTCTCTGCGTTGGGAGTTCGAGCTTGAAAGTGGTCATAGTAACCCATCAAACTCGAGCTCGAAGCTGCAAAACCGAACAAGGTTCTCGAAACCTATCGGTGCAGTAAGGAACTTCGTGTTGAAAGAGGTTTAGTAACCCATCAACTAGAGTCCGAAATATCCCATCGAACAAGGTTCTAGAAATCTATCGATTTTGGGGGGAACTTCTAGTTGAAAGTGGTCGCCAGAACCCATCAACCTAGTTCCAAGTACGGCGTCGTCATTGAAGTGGCTATTTCGCAGTGTCCGGGATGTTGCAAGTAACATTGGAGGAGGCGTTGCGCGATTCCAGGGCCGGACCGAAGCCGATTACCTTGGAAGAATACCGGTCCAGGAATCGGGGCAAGAATGAGGTCGTCGTGCCACCGGCCGTGGATGTGGAGCGTCCCGTCAGGTACCGTACTGGGGTGGAGGCCAACCTCAGGTGGGCCATAGAAGAGGGCCGGCGTCGCCTGCTGCTGGCGGTAGGTAAGGAGGAGCGACTACGAATCAGCAGAGAGATCCAGCGGCTCCATAATGATCGCTTGAAGTACCGCCGTACTAAGAGGAGTAATAATAAAAATAAAAAAGAAAAAACTATAACAAAACGGAATAAAAAACATATAAGACTAAAATATTTTCTAATATTCTCTTCCATATACAAAAACAGGCAAATCTATCGAAAATAAAACTTTTAATATTAATAAGAAAATCAGAAAGTCATGAAAGTTACAAATATCATAGTATTACGTTACTCAACTAATATTGTGACGGAAAATATCATATTTTACTCAGTTAACGTAGGGAGGGAAAATATCACATGATACTCAAATAACGTAGTGATAGAAAATATCATATGTTACTCAAGTAACGTAATGACAGAAAATATCACACGTTACTCAAGTAACATATAGAAAATATAAGTACAGAAAATATGAGGAAATATTATACGTTACTCAAATAACGCTTGAAATATTCAGTATTGTCTTCCATCTACAAAAATGTAATTAAAAAATTTTAAACATATATATAATATATTGGAGTCTATTCTGGCGAAATGTGCTAAATAGCAGATTTTTCTGCTACGGACGATAGCAGATTTGGCTCGCAGCAGAGTTTCGATAAGTTGGTATTCTGGCTACCAACTATTTTCGAATCTGCTACGAATTCAATTTCGCAAATTACTTCATGCCAAATCTGCTATCTTTGACGGCTGTAAGTGTAAACAAACACTAAAAATGGAATAAACTATAAGTTTAAATACCTTTTTGGAGTGAAAAATGTGTTTATAAGTCAAATATTTGTTAAATTCATAAATTAAGAGACACTATTGATAAATATTCAATGAAGAACAACAGTTTTCTGGTATTAAATTTTGGTAAAATACCCAAATAAGTTTGTTTGGTGGTGCAACAAAATATTTAAGGAATAATAATAATAATTAATAATTTTTAAGGAACTTTAAGAATACCTAGAGCATCAACTAAAGGAATTCAATCAATTTGATAGTAATGGCGCCAATATAAGCACGAAGATATATAATTTGGGTGCATTGTGTGAAAGATTTGGCCAATTCGTAATCACGAAAACAGAGGGGGCCTCTTTGGATTGTGGAAAAGACGACAGCATAAGGACTACCGCAAAAACAAAGTGATCTGATTATGTTTTTGGAATGCAAGGCTCATAAACTGAGTCGGGTTATATCATGATATTCCGCAAAATTACCACCTCAAACCAGAACCATAAGAAAATGAAGAGACTATTTGATACTACATATATGGATAAATTTGTTAAAAATACTATACTAATACTATGTTTTTCTCAAAAATAGTTACTGGTATTTGAAAATAAATAACTTTGGAAGAAAAATCATATCATAATATGGACATAGTGTTCGTCACGAAATGGATGCAGGCGGATTCTGGTTCAGAGACTATTTCTAGATGAAGATTAATTCTACTCCAGAGACTATCTCCGAACCAGAATCCGTCTGCATCCATTTCGTGATGAACACTATGTCCATAATATGATATTATTTTTCTTCCAAAGTTATTTATTTTCAAATACCAATAACTATTTTTGAGAAATATATAGTACTAGCTGTACCCGCCCGCTTTGCTGGGCATTACGTAAAACTGCTTATTTTTTGTATACTGTATATGTTGATACTATATATGTTCTGTTTTTCTTTAGTTATAGATTTTTGATTCTTAGCAGTTATCTTTTGATTGTAACATAAGTTCAAAAACTTCCAAAAAATCTTTGACTTTTTCAACAATGTTTTTATTAACGTTTGGCTACAAATTTTTGCCGTAAAATGGATAATAAATTGAAAGTATGGATAGTGCTTAATAAGAAAATGAGAAATAAACTTAAAACTACTATTCAAGCACTCTTTCAAAAAGAGCCAATTTTGGAATTATTACTTAACCTTACAGCACCTATTAATTTTAAAGTTACAAAAACATTGAAATATAGTAGTTATAAGAAATCGAAATTTATCCCATGTTCGGTGACAACAATGAAACAAATAAGGATTTATAGATTGCCGGTTGAAACTCAAACACAACTGGTTAACTTTTTACATACACTTCGATTAGTACCGAATGTAAATTTTTTATGGCACAGTAATATTTGAGAGGTTAATCCGATCCGATCGGCCACATCAACAATACGCCCACGTTAGCCGTGTAAATTTATTTTCGGCGAATTTGTTGAAAAATATTGCTTTCTTCTACTTACAAAAACAGTTAAGGTTTAATCACAGACAAAATAATTTTCCAGATGTTGCGATCCCATGTGACTCTCTACCCATTTTTTTCCAACATCACACACGTAACAGCAGACAAAAGATCCATGGGCCGTATGCGCCTTTGACCGTCTTTAACGATTAAAGAACAGACAGTGCGCGAATTGATGTTGATGATTGATTGTCAAATAGGGAATGAGTGATCACAATAATAGGAAAGGGGGCTGAAACAAAATTTCGCGGATGGAACACAATGTACATGTACACACAATGCACACAATTTTGATGTTCTGAAATTTGCACAAAACAAACACAAACAAAAATGTGTACCATTGGAGAGTAAAATTTACTCAAAAAGTTCTGTTTTCTGTGTAATAGTATTTTCTATTGATTTAAAGAAAAAACATACAAACTGAGTTTCCAATATATAAAAAATTACAAAATTTTTCCAAAAAACGCGAGATTTTGCGTTTACGAATTTTAATCTGAATTTAATCATATATCATAACTTTTGTTTGGACACACTTTTAAAAACTCAATTCAGAGAAAAAAGATGTATTGAAAAATTTATGAAATTTAAAAAAAATGAGGGTCGGTCATACGTATGAACTCCGTAGGACGCTTCGTTTAACCGCTAGGAACAAAAAATGGTTAAAAATTCAAAATCTGAATTTTATCAATTTTCCGATCTTTTGAATGTATACCTTTGAAACCTTAATGTAGAAAAAAATGATGTATGAAAGGAAGGTAGGAAATGTCAAAATAGTGGGGGTTGGTCATACATATGAACCCCGTAGGACGCTTCGTTTAGCCGCTACGGGCAAAAAACCGTATGAAATTCAAATTTTTGCCGCAAAAGAACCCTTCAAACCGGAAGAAAATTGGTCAACTTGGGATTCAAAGTTAGGAAATTTAAAAAAATGGGGGTCGGTCATACGTATGAACTCCGTAGGACGCTTCGTTTAACCGCTAGGAACAAAAAATCGTTAAAAATTCAAAATCTGAATTTTATCGATTTTCCGATCTTTTGAATGCACACCTTTAAAACCTCAATATAGAGAAAAATGATGTATGGAAGGAAGGTAGGAAATGTCAAAACAGTGGGGGTTGGTCATACATATGAACCCCGTAGGACGCTTCGTTTAGCCGCTACGGGCAAAAAACCGTTTGAAATTCAAATTTTTGCCGCAAAAGAACCCTTCAAACCGGAAGAAAATTGGTCAACTTGGGATTCAAAGTTAGGAAATTTAAAAAAAATGGGGGTCGGTCATACGTATGAACTCCGTAGGACGCTTCGTTTAACCGCTAGGAACAAAAAATCGTTAAAAATTCAAAATCTGAATTTTATCGATTTTCCGATCTTTTGAATGCACACCTTTAAAACCTCAATATAGAGAAAAATGATGTATGGAAGGAAGGTAGGAAATGTCAAAACAGTGGGGGTTGGTTATACATATGCATCCCCTAGGACGCTTCGTTTAGCCGCTACGGGCAAAAAACCGTTAAAAATTCAAATTTTTACCGGAAAAGAACCCTTCAAACCGGAAGAAAATCGGTCAACTTGGGATTCCCGGAAACTATGATGTCCTACAATCTGAAATTCAAAAAACTATTTACCATTTTCCACCAATTTGAACAATTCTACCTGCTACGGGTTTAATGAACCAAAATTGTATTGAATAACCCGAGAAAAATTTGTAGAAAACAATTAAAACCGGCTCTACGGAAATACAGAGTGTCAAATCATAGAGAATTCTTGAGAGAGAGCTTTGGTTCCGATTTGCAAAAGCGAAAAGTAACGGTTCCCTAATACGCAAGTAAAGGTTGAAGTTTTCGTATTCGAAATGGGCATAAGAAGATCCAAAAATAAATCAATCCCCATTTCCTAATCGAAAACCACATGACATGAAGTCGCATCCATCTCTAGTATGAATCCATGGATGGATTTCATATCAAGAGAAAGTGTACTTTGCTTCTTAAGAAAAATAAATGAAGAGAGATCGTGCAATCAACAAAATGCCGAAATGTTCTCTCGAATACGTCTCATATTTAAGAGAGAGGGAGTAACCGCTAACAATGCGATAATTGCACGATCTCTCTTCATTTATTAAGCTTAAGCGCTAAAGTCGACTTCTTCTTGGATGGGTAACGCTATGTATTCGAGAGCCACGATTTGATTCCCGTTTTCATGATCTTCTTCGTTTCTCTCTTAGAAATATTTGGCGTGACGAAGCGACAATAATTGCACGATCTCTCTTATATTCTAAAGTAGATTTTCTCTTGAGAGTTATTCATGGATACAAATCATTGTTTTCATATCAAGAGAACTCTACTTAAAATCAAGAGATATTATGAAATCAAACTACCGAATTGTTCTCGCGAATACAGTTCATGCTCAAGAGAGTGAGAGAAATCGGTAAAAATTTGTACTCGAGAGAAACGATCGCTCTTAATTTCTTTATTTCAAGCTTTCGCACGGAAAGAAGATGCTCTCTTAAAATCAAAACGACCAAAACTTTAAAACTACCATATCTCGAAAATTTTTAGGCGAATTTCTTTGAAACTTCACAAAAACATTCTCCTTCTAATAAGACTAAATTCTATCAAATTTCATAAAAGTTGTCCCGGTAGATCCGGATTTTTGCCGCGACAAACTTTTGTAAAAAGATCTTGTTTTATATATATAAGATTAGTATAGTATTTTTAACAAATTTATCCATATTTCTTTCGCAAGAATTAGAATAGACCCAATAAATGATGAAATATTGAAAATGAATGAATTGTAAACATCAAGAAGGCAAAATAAACAAATTTTGTTCACATATTCCAATTTTTCGTCTATTTAATGAAACTAGGGGGACGCCCCCTGCTCGCTACGCTCGCCAACCTCCGTCGTTCGCTACGCTCACTCGAATAGCTCGCGTACGGCGCTGTGTATACGGTAGCGTTGTAATTTCAAAGGTGATTTAGTTCAGACTGCAGCTGCAATCCTTTTAGCTCATTCACCACGTCAAGGTACACCTTTATTGGATGAGGCCCCACCCATAACTACTAAAAACCTAGCGGATACGGATTTAAAAAGTTCGTAAAATTTCCTCATAAACAATATTTTTTGTAAAAACTCTATCATCTCCTGCTAAATGACCTTGCTCTGGTGTTTCAGAAATATAGAAACGCAATCCCCCAAATGATCTAACTCTACTGGCTGCAACATATAGTTGCCCGTGAGAAAATACCGGTTGTCTGAGTAAGATTCCTACTTTTTGAAATGTTTGTCCCTGGGATTTATTAATTGTCATCGCAAAAGCCAAAATGACGGGAAACTGAGTTCTTTGAAAGGAAAAAGGTAGAAGTGTACCTGAATAATTGAGATGTATCCGTGGTATCAAAATACGTGTGTTTTGAGGAACTCCTGTTAAAATTTCACAATCTAAGCAATTATTATGCATTTGAACTAATCGCAAACGTGTGCCATTGACCAAGCCATGTCCTGTATTCAAATTACGAATAAGTAAAAGTATGGAATTTGCTTTTAAAATTAATTTGTGGGGGGGGAGCACACTTACATCAACTGAGTTTAAAAATTCTACCGGAAAATTATTTTGCTCTCTATAATCATTACTCAAAATTTTATCGGAACTCAAATATATTCGTTCCTCCCCGGACAGGCTATTAAGAATTTTTGCATTAATGAAAGTGCAGTCTTTATATTTGGGTGCTAATATAACCGAATTGAGAATACCGTTAGACTGAATGGTTTCAGATATATTCCCATAAATATCTGCAATCACGGAGTTGCTGCTCACTAAATGAGAAGGAATTTCAATAACATCATGCCCAAAATCTGGAAATTTGGGTAATGTTGCATTACCAAGAGATTTTAGGAATTCAACGAATTCAATTACATGAGGCAAAGCTATCATGTTTTGGGTCAAAGTTATTTTGTGGAATTTTGAAAATTCGGACCATGAAGTAAGGCAATTCTCAATAAGTGATACACGTGTACCGTGAGGTACAACTGGCAAAGTTTGTCGAAAATCTCCACAAATCTTGTGAAGAGTTCGACCTTGAATGAGAAGAGTGGATGCAATACCACTGAAAGCGCACGCAATACATTGGAGGTTCAAAGAATTCAATTTGTGAATAATCGCGGTTTGGACAAAAGTCTTACCGCAACCAGCATGAGCCGTAAGACAGAAAATATTGCAACCAGTATTACAATTTAAAACTTCCTGTAAAACTAATTCGATAGCGGAACGTTGCTCGGCGTTGGCACTTTGAAACATTTCGTCAAAAATTGCTTGTTCTCTTTCTGGATCTGCATTGACAGAGGTTGTAAGAGCCGATAAGGACTGAGGTATTGGAAGACCTAGCTGCTCACATGACAAATTATGAGTGAACAAAATTTCCTCTTTAACTAATAAGCAACGGTTATATGCATAATTTTCTGAAAAATTTCCTAAAAAGTCTTCACACATAAAAGTTTTGAACTCATTCCATAAATCTAAAACATTCGCAGGAACGTTCATACCACAAATGATTGCAAATAATTCCCTTAACTGCTGAGGGGACTTACACTCTTTTGCTTCTAATAAACATTCACGCCACTCCCTATCGTTTGATGCGATACCTCGTGCATGTGCAGCAGCTGAAAATGTGGGGTAAACAATATTATCAACCGTACGCAAATCCTGAAAACAAATGGGACCTCGAACATGAAGCAAAAGTAGTCTCAAATGAAACAATTCAATATCTTTTGGAGAAACATAAAATAATCTGGCAATAGCTTTACTACCTCCTCTCTGACGTTTTATCCATTTCTTTTCCTTATCTACCCAAATATAATGATTCGGAATTTCTGTATAAAGAAGGTCGGTGGAATCAATTTGATTGATTTCGAAGAATGCAGTCAATTTTGTTTCTCTATGGTTTTGAAGAGCTTGTTGAATATTTCCCTCACTAAAGATAACGTTGTGCCGTTGAGGCAAGTGACATTCAAGTCGAACTATATTATGTGACTGGTAATGCATTGGATACTCATATATGCGCCAATTAGCTTCAGTAGAACCAACATATCAACCGGACAAAAAGCTATCGATTTCATTTAACACAACTTCACCCTGATTTCCATCATTCACTCTTCCAAACTCTAAAGAAGCACAGTCGTACCCCTTATAAACATATTTGTATAAATACTTTACGCTCTTGACTGTGCTACAAACTTCTACATTTAAGTGGCAATCAAATTTCGCTAGGAGGTAAGGATTGTAAGGAACAACATAACGATTATCAACAGAATGGCCACGAACGTCGACTGTTATGCCATTATCACGACGCATATAAATTGGATAGCTATTGACATTGGACTGAGTTGAATAGCAAAAGTCTTTAGGAAAACTTTTGCTGCATTTACCAGCTCTCATACAGACGGAGTTAGGATTTAATAAACCACATGGACCATGAATCATATGTTTTTTGACAAAACTATGAAGTTTAGGGTTGACTGAAATGTCTGAAATTTCCGCACAAACAAATTTATCAATGTCAGTTATATTGTCAGCAGAATCTAAAGTAAGTAGGATATGAGCGTGTGGCAAACCACGCTTTTGAAATTCAATCGTGTATATGAGTGCCTTCACTTTTCCGAAAATTTTAGATTTTTTTAGACATTCTATTAATTTTTTCAATTTGGAACGAAAGACACGGACGACAATGTGAGGTTGAAAATTCGGACTATCACCAGGTGAAATGTTATTAATAATTTCTGGCCATTTGGGGTTGCATGTCATTGTGATAAAAAGTGAAGGCTTTCCATTATGTTGAACTATTGCCATAGCATCTAAATAGTTCTGGTACATATTTCTTGGCGAACCAATAAAAGAAGATGGTAAAACTATTCTATGACCTACCGAATTAACAGAATCATTTGGGTGCTGTTGCAAGAAATTTGTCAAATTATTATAGACATCAGCTCGAAGAGTGGCTTGATTTTGTCGAATAAAGTGCAATTTCTGTGAAGAATGAAGAATACTGAATTCATCTCGAATGGCCAGTCGAAATGATGCATATTGCAGCATTGTAATCTTGTTTTGTGGAGCAGGAGCAGCAGAAGTAGATCTTATTGAATGTTTCAAATTCACGTGCCATCCAGTGTCACCATTGGGAAATAATAAGGGATAAGCTAATGGATCTAATGAAGGATCTAGGACCGAAACACTGTGAACGGAATTTGAATTTTTTGAAAAAGTAATCATATTTCGCTCAAAAGGGGGCTCCCCGTCAACACTTTTGAAAATGGTTGCAACATCCGTTTGAATTGCTTCATTGTAACGCCGCATATCTAAATCCTGATTAACTCTGATTACCATACTGACTTTAGCATCATTGTTTTGAGGTTGCTGACAATATTCAGACATTGTTTTGAATGAGCGGATAAAAGGGTTGACCCGTTGTAACTGCTCTGCTAAAGAACGCATAATTCCTAAATCACATCTAACATTACTTCTATCACTCATTCTGTACTCAAGAGCAGTCTCCACATCATAAAAGTAAAGTTGCACATAACATGGTACACGATTGGGCAAATTTTGCACAGCGCCAATACGATGATAAAATACGTTATGTATTTTGAAATGATAGACGCCGTTTAAAACATTCTCATCTAACTGTGCCTCTGAGCTAACCATAGCAAATGACGCGTTATAAGAACGAATATTTGCTAGATAGTTCTGAGCACGTTTTTTGTTCGCAATATTAGTAGAATTCACATCCTTCAACAAATTTTCAAAAAAGCTATTGGGCGTCAATACCGGTAAAACTACCTTTCCCTTACGACAACAGAGAGCAAAAGCATTATTTTCACGACCTGTAATTTCTAACTTAAAATGCTTCGCAGAACAAAAATTGCACCGCAAGGTCATATTTCCTAAACTGTGTGAACAAAAATTACCTGGAGGCATATTTAATGCACATTTATATGATTCATGCAATTCAACTGAATTGCTTTCATCAATTGCATCAATATTTCTAACCATATTTGCGCCTACTGAGGTTCTACGCCTTTTTCTACGTGCACTATCTGGCAATAATTGGCGACGCGGCATTTCAACAGGATAATTATTATCTAATTTTAAAAAAGCTAATACCCTTATGGTATAAAATAAGTACTGCACTCACAATTAAAATAAAAATTTCACTCACCAAAATCCTCTCAATCAGCAAAAAAGCGGAACACACCAAAATTTACTCAAAATATATATATATTTTTATATAAATAAGCAAAAATTAAATAACCCAAATCAAAACTATAATATAAAACAATCTATATATAAATAGGCGACACGTTTTTTTGTTATACCTTTTACAGGAAACCAGGTGGACTTACCAGGATAAAAATTATACCATTCGAAAGATTAGTTTTTCCTCTATGTGCATCACCTAATTTTTTTTCTTAAATTTAAATATAAATTAGTTTAATTTTAAATTGAAATTAAAAAATTCAATGGGATAGTATGTGTGAATTGAGCACACGTATAGCGTAGATGATGCTTTTGGGAAGAATGTGTGAGTGTGAATGTTTTACTTTTTGCCTGGAAATATGCAACCATATTGAATTTTTGGTTTGTGTCCCCGATGCATAACAAGTACTAAATTAGTCGAAAATCAAACCAAATGGATCAATCTTCTACTGGTGACACAAACCAAAAGAATTAAAATATAATTGCATTCCTCTACGAAAAAATTAAAATATAAAACATACTAATTTAACATTATCATTTGCATAGATCATACGTTCGACTGAAAAAAAAACCATTTATGCCAAATACGTGCATTATTTTCAGTCAAACCTTATATCTATGCCAATGATAATGTGAGGGGCAAATGCAGCCATATCACAGACAATATTGATATGTTCATTGTTTTGCTTTTTGCCTGAAAAAAGGCAATCTTTGACTAATAAAATTGCATTCTTCCAGACAAAAGCCGAAACAATGAACATATGGCCACAGACAATAATATGGATGCATTACCACAGACAAATTTAAGGCCATCGTTTATTTATACCATTGTTTTTTGCTAATTTGATAAAAATATATGCAAATTTTATTTCAAAAAATATAGAAAATCACAATTTTACAGTTATTTCTAGAAAACGCGAAGTTATCTTTCACGAATATTTATGGAAAGCGAACGAAAGTCTGAATTTTATCATGTTTCCCAACTTTTGTATGGACCCACATTTAAAACATTATTTAGAGAAATATAATATATGGCCAAAAGTTGGGAAATGCAAAAATAATAGGGGTTGGTCATACCCCCCAGAATGCTTGATTTAGCCGCTACGAGCCAAAAACTGTTTAAAATTGAAAATCTGAAATTATATCATATTTCCAAACTTTTGTCTGCTCGCCCTTAAAGTCTCAATTTAGAGAAAAAAGAAAAGGTAGGAAATGAAGGTTGGTACGTTTGTACGAAAATTCCAGATATATTTTATTTACAATATACAATGTATTTCCCACAACTTCATAATTTAGTTAAAAACCACATGATCCACGGTTCATGTGGTTTATTGAATCGTATCCCCGTCTGTATCAGAGATGGTAAATGCAGCAAAAGCGTTTCTAAGGACTTTTACAATACAACTTAGGGCAATGTTAGATGCGCCGTGTTAATGGTATAACAGTTGACTTTCGTGGCCACTCTGTTGACAGCCGTTATGCTGTTCCTTAAAATCCATATCTTTTAGCGAAATTTGATTGCTACTTAAATGTGGAAGTTCTTGGCACAGTTACGACTGGGCCTCATTACAGTTTGCAAGAGTTTGAGGTGGAGTTTAGGGCAAAGTTTATATAGATGAAATCAATAGCTCTTTGTCCGGTCACTATGTTGGATCTACGGAAGCTAATTGGCGCATGAATGAGTATCCAATGCATTACCAGTTACGTAATATATTATAGTTCGACTTGAATGTTACTTGCCTCACCGGCAAAATGTAGTCTTTAGGGAATGAAATGTTCAGCAAGCTCTTACAAATCACAGAAGAACAAAAGTGACTGCATTCTATGAAATCAATCGAATTAGTTCTTCCGAGTTTCTATATACAGAGACGCCAAAACATTATATTTAGGTAGATAAAGAAAAGAAATCGAAAAACCTCAAAGAGGAAGTAGTAGAGCTATTGCTACATTATTTTATGTTTTATGTTGAGATGTTCCATTTGAGACTTTTTTAGCTTCATGTTCGAGGTCCCATCAGGATTCGGGTACTGTTGGGAACATTATTTACTGCACATTTTCAGCACATGCACGACGTGTCGCATGAAATTATGGAGAGTGGCGTGAATATTTATTAGAAGTAAAAGAGTGTTAGTCCTCTCAGCAGTTAAGAGAGTTATTTGCCATATCCTATTTGTGGTATGAACGTTCCTACAAATGCATTAGATTTGTGTAATGAATTCAAAATATTCAGGTGTGAAGACGTTTTAAGAAATTCTTCAGAAAATGATTCATATAACCGTGTTTTATTAGCTATTTAGGAAATTTTTTTCAGTAAACGATTCATTCGGTACTCCAACTAAACTTTTCGGATATAAGACTATTTTACTCTGTGGAGATTTTTGACGAATATTGCCCCATACTTCTCACGGTACACGTGTACCACTTATTGAGATACCACTTATTGCCTTCCTTCATGGTCCAAAATTTCAAAATTCCACAAAATAACTTTTACTCAAACATGAAAGCTTTACCTCATGAGATTGAATTCGTTGAATTTCTTAAATCTCTTGGTAATGGAACTTTACCCACATTTCCAGATTACAGCCAAGATGTTATTGAAATTCCTTCCCATTTAGTTAGCTGCAACTTCGTGATTCCAGATACTTATGGCAATGTATCTGGAACCATAAAGTCTAACGATATTCTCAATTCGGTTATATTAGCTCCCAAATATGAAGGCTGTACTTTCATTGATGCAGAAATCTCTAACAGCCTGGCCGGAGAGAAACGAATATATTTGAGTTCCGATAAAATCTTGAGTGATGATTATAGAGAGCAAAATAATTTTCCAGTAGAATTTTTAAACTCAGTTGATGTAAGTTGGCTCCCGATCCCACAAATTTATTTTAAAAGCCAAATTGCATACTTTTACTTATTCGTAATTTGTGTACAGGACATGACTTGCTTGGTCAATGGTACACCTATTCGTTTAGTTCAAATGCAAAAGAAAATTTTTTGGATTGTGAGATTTTAGCAGGAGTTTTCCGAAACACACGTATTTCGACACGTGTGACGTATTTTTGCCTTTTCCTTTTCAAGAAACTCAACTTCCCGTCATTCTGGCTTTTGCGAAAATAAATCCCAGGGGCAAACGTTTCAAAAATCAGGAATCTTACTCAAACAACCTATATTTTCTCACTGTTAATTGTATGTTGTAGCCAGTAGAGTTAGATCCTTTAACCGATTGCGTGTTTATATGTACTAGGGGGACGCCCCCTGCTCGCTACGCTCGCCAACCCCCGTCGTTCGCTACGCTCACTCTAATAGCTCGCGCATGGCGCTATATATACAGTAGCATTGTAAGTAAAAAGGTTATTTAGTTCAGACTGTAGTAGCAATCATTTCAGCTCATTTTGCACGTCTAATTAAGGTTTATTTGTGGTGTCAAAATACGTGTGTTTCGGAAAACTCCTGCTAAAATCTCGCAATCCAAACAATTTTCTTTTGCATTTGAACTAAACGAATAGTTGTACCATCGACCGAGCAAGTCATGACCTGTACTCAGAATACGAAAAAGTATGCAATTTGGTTTTGAAAGTAAATTTGTGGGATCGGGAGCCCACTTACATCATATGAGTTTAAAAATTTTACTGGAAAATTATTTTGCTCTCTATAATCGTCACTCAAGATGTTATCGGAACTCAAATATATTCGCTCCTCTCCGGGCAGACTGTTAAAGATTTCTGCATCGATGAAAGTGGAGTTTTCATATTTGGGTGCTAATATAACCGAATTGAGAATATCGTTAGACTTTATGGTTTCAGATACATTGCCGTAAGTATCTGAATTCACGAAGTTGCTAACTAAATGGGAAGGAATTTCAATAACATCTTGGCTGTAATCTGGAAATGTGGGTAAAGTTCCATTGCCAATCTCATGAGGTCTCATGTTTTGGGTAAAATTTATTTTGTGGAATTTTTCAAATTCGGACCATGAAATAAGGCAATTCTCAATAAGTGGTACACGTGTACCGTGAGATATAGCTGGCAATATTCGTCAAAAATCTCCACAGAGTGAAATAGTCTTACCTCCGAAAAGGTTAGTTTAAGTACCGAATGAATCGTTTACTGAACAAAATTTCCTCAATAGCTAATAAAGCTTGGTTAAATGAATCATTTTCTGAAGAATTTCTTAAAAGTCTCCACACATGAACATTTTGAATTCATTCCACAAATCTAAAGCATTTGTAGGAACGTTCATACCATAAATAGGATATGGCAAATAACTCTCTTAACCGCTGAGAGGACTTACACTCTTTTACTTCTAATAAATATTCACGCCACTCTCCATCATTTCATGCCATACGTCGTGCATGTGCTGAAAATGTGCAGTAAATAATGTTGCCAACAGTACTCAAATCCTGATGGGACCTCGAACATGAAGCAAAATAGTCTCAAATGGAACAACTGAACATAAAACATAAAATAATCTAGCAATAGCTCTACTACTTCCTCTTTGAGGTTTTTTCCATTTCTTTCCTTTATCTGCCTAAATATAATGCATCGGCGTCTCTGTATATAGAAACTCGGACGAACTAATTCGAGTGATTTCAAAGAATGCAATCAATTTTGTTCTTTTGTGATTTTTAAGAGCTTGCTGAACATTTCCTTCCCTAAAGACTACATTTTGCCGGTGAGGCCAGTAACGTTCAAGTCGAACTATAATATATAACGTGACTGGTAATGCATTGGATACTCATTCATGCGCCAATTAGCTTCCGTAGATCCAACATAGTGACCGGATAAAAAGCTATCGATTTCATCTATATAAACTTTGCCCTCAACTCCACCTCAAACTCTTCGAAACTGTAATGAGGCACAGTCGTATCCCCTATTAACATATTTGTACATATATTTTAGGCTCTTAACTGTGCCAAGAACTTCCACATATAAGTAGCAATCAAATTTCGCTAAAAGATATGAATTTTAAAGAACAGCATAACGGTTGCCAACAGAGTGGCCACGAAAGTCAACTGTTATAACATTCACACGACGCATCTAACATTGGCTTGAGTTGTATTGTAAAAGTCCTTAGAAAAGCTTTTGCTGCATTTACCGTCTCTCATACAGACGGGGATACGATTCAATAAACCACATGGACCGTGGATCATATGGTTTTTAACTAAATTATGAAGTTGTGGGAAATACATTGTATATTGTAAATAAAATATATTTGGAATTTCCGTACTAACGTACCAACTTTCATTTCCTACCTTTTCCTTTTTCTCTAAATTGAGGTTTTAAAGGTGTGCATACAAAAGTTTGGAAATATGATATAATTTCAGATTTTGAATTATTATCAGTTTTTTGGCTCGTAGCGGCTAAATCAAGCATTTTAGGGGGTATGTCCAACCCCCATTATTTTTTCATTTCCCAACTTTTGGCCATATATCATATTTCTCTAAATTATGTTTTTGAATGTGGGTCCATAGAAAAGTTAGGAAATATGATAAAATTCAGACTTTCGCTAGATTTCCATAAATATTCGTCAAAGTTAAGTTCGCGTTTTCTAGAGATAACTTTAAAATTATGATTTTCTTTATTTTTTTATATAAAATTTGCATATATTTTTATCAAATTAGCAAAAAACAATGGTATAAGTAAATGATGGCTTTAATTTTGTCTGTGGTAATGCATCCGTATTATTGTCTGTGGCCATATGTTCATTGTTTCGGCTTTTGTCTGGAAGAATGCAATTTTATTAGCCAAAGATTGCCTCCTTCCAGGCAAAAAGGAAAAGAATGAACAAATGAATATTGTCTGTGATATGGCTGCATTTGCCGCTCACATTATAATTGACATAGATATTAGGTTTGAGTGAAAAGAATGCATGTATTTGGCATAAATGATTGGTTTTTCAGTCGAACGTATGATCTATGCAAATGATAATGTTAAATAAGTATGTTCTATATTCTGATTTTTTCGTAGAGGAATGCAATTTTATGTTAATTCATTTGGTTTGTGTCCCCAGTAGAAGATTGAACCATTTGGTTTGATTTTCGACTACTTTAGTACTTGCCATTTATTGGGGACACAAACCAAAAATACACATATGGTTGCATATTTCCAGGCAAAAAGCAAAACAATCACACGCATACATTCTTCCCAAAAGCATCATCTACGCTATACGTGTGCTCAATTCACGCATACTATCCCAATGAATTTTTTAATTTCAATTTAAAATTAAACTCGTTTATAATTAAATTTAAGAAAAAAAATTAGGTGATGCACATAGAGGAAAACCCAATCTTTCGAATGGTATAATTTTTATCCTGGTAAGTCCACCTGGTTTCCTGTAAAAGGGATAATAAAAAAACGTGTCGCCGATTTATATATAGATTTCTGAAACACAAAGCCAATGTCATTTGGCAGAAGATGAAAGAATTTTTACAAAAAGTATTTTGTATGAGAAAATTTTAAGATCTTTTAATATCCGCAACCACACCCGCAAGGTTTTTGAAAATTATAGATAGGGCCTCATTCAATATAGATGTACTTTGACGTACAAAATGAGCTGAAATGATATCTACTACAGTGTGAACTAACTAACCTTTTTACTTACAATGCTACTGTATATATAGCTCCATGCGCGGCCTATTAGAATGAGCGGAGGGAACAACGGGGGTTGGCGAGCGTAGCGAGCAGGGGGCGCCCCCCTAGTTAAAATAAAAACTCAACTCACAATTAAAATTGAAAAACGATTAAAAATAGGAAAGTCACTTAACGAAAATTGTCTAATAACCAAAATAACCACGGAACTCCACAAAATGCACTCACAATATTTATACAGTTTTTTATTAAAGTAAAAATTGATTATAGAAGAAATCAAAATTTAATTTTATCACAAATTTATAATTAATAAATGGCAATTTCTTCTTGTTTGGTCAAACCAACAGCAAGCTTTGACAATAGACAAAGCTGTAAACAAAGCCGACAAATAACGGTTCTTTGACAATAGTTAAGAGCTGCCATGTGTTCAGTTTTGCCCTTAACAATTGTCAAAGAACCGTTATTTGTTGTATAAGGGCAATTTTGTGCTAAATTTCTTGTAACTTAGAGATAGATGACAGGTTTTAAAGAAGAAAAAATGCACGTACATAATTGGTATCAACGGTAATTTAATTATTCAGACGTTTCATCAGCGGTTTTCCTTGCAGAATGCAATTTTCTCCCCTGATCTGATAATTGATATCATAAAATTTTTTGGTTTGTGTCCCCAATAAAAATTGCTAGTTTTATCACAGACAATCGTTTTGTCTTGATTAGGCAGAAGCAAGACAATTAGAGACATACATTCACACGCACGCAATCATTCTCCTCGGCTTTTTTAAATTTTAATGCTAAATAACGCATATTTCTAGGTAAATTTAAGAAATAATATTAAAGAAGAAATAAGCCTTGTGATGATCCTTTTTCCATAGAAGTCCTGAAATCCTGAAAAGGGATAAGACATTATTCAAGAACCACCAAAAATACTTACGACAGGTCGATCTCCCTAGCTGTTGATATCTGTCAAAACACAACGTGGCGACACTGTTATGGCAGTGATACTGCAGTGCAAATTATGGCATCGACACTGCAGAAACGATCATGTAAGCGCAAGTTACTCGCGGCCACCAGCAACCGCTAGATGGCGCCACCAGAGCGGAAACGCAAACCGGCAACACGGCAAACAAACGATCAATGACCATCGATTGAACATTGATCGGAAAATTCTGCAAATTGAACGGAAAATTTTCCGATAAATATTGAGAAAATGGCCACAGAAAATCAGTCTGAGGAATCGACTACCATAGGTGTGACCGTGGTAGGACGCAACACATCTCTAATAAGCGACTTGGCTGAATTGGACAACCCGGAAACGAGTGGCAGACAACCAGTAAAACTCTCTTGGACTTCGCCAGAAAAATACTTTAGGTGAGGAAAAATTAATAACCGAAAAAAGCGGATGAATCTAACATTCACCGTTGAGGTCCCAAATACGGTTCGAAAGAACCCAATGGGCAATAAAATTTATTAAACAGACATTGAAGAATGGGAGACCGCCAACTGCAAGAGGCGTTACAACGTAATCCGCATGCAGGACCACGACCGATATCTATAGAGGAAGACCGGGCCAGACAGACGGGCCACCACACGAAAACGGAAGTGAAACTTTCGGACAGAAAAGAGGCACCAACGAAAAAGAAGATACCGGGGATTGAGGCGAGGTTTAGGCGAGAAATAGAAGAGGCTAGGAGGGATCTCATGTTGGCTGTGGGAAGCCAACAAAGAGCACTTTTCAGTAGGGAGCTGCAGAGACTCCACAACCAACGGATACGCTACAGGAAGGAAAAGCGTTTAGCCAAAGGGGTGAAGCGGACATCAGAACCTGACAGCACACAGTCGACTTCTAGTAGTCACTAGGCGACGTAGTTATAAGATAGAAATTGTAGTTATTGTAACAGGAATAAATAAATGTTGTATAAATAAATGTAACCGGTAACCAGTAGTCGTTAGTTGTAGTAGTTGTAAGCAAGGAACTTGTAATCATTGTAACGCGACTAAAATTGTAATCGATGAAATAAATATTGTACCGCCTGAATTCAGTCTTTTGAGATTAAAAGTGTATCTGAGGTATTGTTGTAAGGTTTTACCATACAACGGTGAAAATTACGACATAACAGCCTTCGATTGCTATACTTTTTATCTAGATAGGTGCAACCGGTTTCTAGTGACGGGGGTAAGAACCCTGCCGGCTCTTTTGTTTATGGTAGATTATTCATTCCGACGGATCTTCACGCCAATAATTGTTTCGGTTTGTGTCCCCAATAAAAGATTGGAACATTTTCCTTGATTTTTGACAAACCTATCACGTTCCATATATTAGGGACACAAACCAAAATATTCAACTTATGATTGCATTCTTCTAGGCAGTAGCAAAACAATCAAACACATACATTCTACCGATTGTTGTCACCTACGCTATACGTGTGCTCAATTCACACATACACTCCCATTGCATTTTTAAATTTCAAAGCTTAATTAAACTAATTTCTAATTAAATTAAAAAAAAAAATAATTGCTGCAGGTAGAGGAAGATAGAAACTTTCGACTGATATAATTTTTATCCTGGTAAATCGATTTGGTTTCTCATAAAAGGGATAACAAAAAAACATGTCGCCTATTTACATATAGATATAAGTGGAGTAATTATGATTTTTTCTGTTTTTGTCTGCAAAAATAGTAAATGTCTCGAAACATGGCAACATATGTAAGGAAAATTTCTTAAAATCTGCAAATTTAACAAAATACATTAAATTTTATCATTTACGTATGAATTTATTTACTTTTCTATTATATATGGGATAGCAGAAAACTTTATCATAAAGGCAGCTAAATCTGAGCCTGCTATGATAGCAGATTTTTAACAGAATTATAGCAGACTTTTCTGCTATTTTTACACCCACAATAGCAATTGAAGTCACTTTCGTTAAGTTACGAAAGCCAACAAAAATGCTATGGGAAATAGCAGATTGTCAAAATAGCAGAATCTGCTATGAACGGCCAGAATAGACCCCATTGTTTTCGAAAATCCTAAGTTTCAAGTAACAGGAGCGCAGAAAATCATGAAAGTTACAAATATCATAGAAAATCCAATTTCGTGAGAGAGATATATACTCCAATGGCGATTACTCAAGAGCGCGTTGTATTCGTGAGGATTTATAGAAGAGAGCATGTCCGACTTGTTTATATGTACATATGCGAAAGTGTATTGAACATTCAACATCGACTGCGGTGAGAGCTGAATATAAGGTAAGAAACGAAATTTAAAAAGAATGAACTGGAAGTGATGTGATGATCCTTTTCCATAGAAGTCCTGAAATCCTGAAAAGGGATAAGACATTATTCAAGAACTACCAAAAATACTTACGACAGGTCGATCTCCCTAGCTGTTGATATCTGTCAAAACACAACGTGGCGACACTGTTATGGCAGTGATACTGCAGTGCAAATTATGGCATCGACACTGCAGAAACGATCATGTAAGCGCAAGTTACTCGCGGCCACCAGCAACCGCTAGATGGCGCCACCAGAGCGGAAACGCAAACCGGCAACACGGCAAACAAACGATCAATGACCATCGATTGAACATTGATCGGAAAATTCTGCAAATTCAACGGAAAATTTTCCGATAAATATTGAGAAAATAGCCACAGAAAATCAGTCTGAGGAATCGACTACCATAGGTGTGACCGTGGTAGGACGCAACCCATCTTTAAACCAGCGACTTGGCTGAATTGGACAACCCGGAAACGAGTGGCAGACAACCAATCAAACTCTATCGGACTTCGCCAGAAAAATACTTTAGGTGAGAAAAAATTAATAACCGAAAAAAGCGGATGAATCTAACATTCACCGTTGAGGTCCCAAATACGGTTCGAAAGAACCCAATGGGCAATAAAATTTATTAAACAGACATTGAAGAATGGGAGACCGCCAACTGCAAGAGGCGTTACGTCGTAATCCACACGCAGGACCACGACCGATATCTATAGAGGAGTACCGGGCAAGACAGACGGGCCACCACACGAGAACGGAAGTGGAACTTTCGGCCAGAAAAGAGGAAACAAAGAAAAAGAAGATACCGGGGATTGAGGCGAGGTTTAGGCGGGAAATAGAAGAGGCGAGGAGGGACCTCCTGTTGGCTGTAGGCAGCCAACAAAGAGCAGCATTAAGTAGGGAGCTACAGAGACTCCACAACGAACGGATACGTTACAGGAAGAAAAAGCGTTTAGCCAAAGGGGTGAAGCGGACATCAGAACCGAGGAGCACACAGTCGACTTCTAGTAGTCACTAGGCGACGTAGATATAAGACAGGAATTGTAGTTATTGTAACAGAAATAAATAAATGTTGTAAAAATAAATATATCCGGTAACCAGTAGTCGTTAATTATAGTAGTTGTAAGCAAGGAACTCGTAATCATTGTAACGCGAATAAAATTGTAATCGATGAAATAAATATTGTACCGCCTGAATTCAGTCTTTTGATATTAAAAGTGTATCTGAGGTATTGTTGTAAGGTTTCACCATACAACGGTGAAAATTACGACATAACATTTGGCGCAGCCGCAATTTAAAAAACCTACGTTCGGGAATTTATTAAAAATAATTTGAAAAATCATAATTCTTAGTAAGTCTAAGCTTGGAAAAAACATGATAAATATAGGAATTGAACATCCAGGTACACTTTTAATGTTAAGACTACAATAATATGAGAAAAGAAAGAAGAAAAATTGACCATTAAGTGTATAAGGAAATTGTATGAAATTGTATGAATCGAAATTGTAATTATATAAATGAAACTCGTATGGTATGGTAATGATTGGCACTTGTATTAGAAATAAGAAATAACACTTGTATAAATACATTTTCGTTTTATAATTTCGAAACCGAACTTGAACACAATAACGTTAACGGGCAATTGGCCAATCAAGACAACGCTCCACATCAAGAAGGAGAACAACAATTGGCTAATCAACAACAAGTAGAATCACTAGAAATAAACTCTACAGAAGAACATCAGACACCTCGCGAAGGGGAACAACAATTACCCGATCAAGGACCAGTAGGGTCACCAAAAGTAAACACTGAAGAAGAAAACCAAACAAATCAAGATAGCGAACATCCATTACCTGACCAAGGACCCGGAAATCCAGTAGTGGTAAACGAACAGCCACTCATGCAAGCTGAAGATCAAGGAAATACAGAAGGTATTGGTACTCTGCAATCAGAAATAGTGAAACTACGACACGGAAGGTGTTACGTGAGAACAAACTCCTATCCGGGGACTTACACTGTGGAAAGTGAGCTACCAGATATAAACAAATTGTCTACTGACAACCAGGCTGACATAGAAAACAAAGAAAATAAAATGGCTGACATAAGTTTAGTGAACAATATATTGTATAACAACGTACCGATTCTGGTAGGGGAAGATAGCCCGCGCAAGTCTAATGAGGTGAACGAGTTTATAAATTGTGCACGACTGGGGTATGAAACGCTCACCGAGATACAGGATAAGATACTGTTCATGAGACTATTACCAACACGCTTGAGGGGAAGAGCATTGGAAGTGGTGCAAACAGGGACGAATGACACACTGGAAGATATATTTACTGCATTAAAAACAAACCTATTACAAGGCACATCATATATAACCCTCAATACCCAATTGAGGAACGTTCATCAACTGTCAACGGAAACCTTATTGGGGTATTTCCACAGAGTGAAGGCTCTTATTAACGCCTGCAAAAATGCAGTTGCTGCTCAATACACAGATGGTGGAGATAGGCTGAAGGCCGAAATAGAGGAATGAAGGCCTTCATTGTTTTAAAATGGGTATAATAAACCCCAACTACAAGTTTTACCTACTCCAAGATGTAGAAAATAACGTGAACGCATTGGAAAGGAAAATAACACGATTAGAGCAGACGGAACAATGTATGCAGCAAAATCTTACCCAGCAAAACTCCCTGGGGGACCCAACACCACTAATGGGACTAGGCGTCCCTACCCACGTCCCAATGAGCAACCATAACTACAATCCCGTTTACAACCCACCACCAACACCTGGTAGAAATCCAGGTTATAACCGATATCCTACAGGCCAACCCAATCAGAGCCAACCAAGGAATTTCCAGCCAAACGGATATACACCCAACCATAATACACCTCGGAACAGACCGGATAGACGACAGATAAAATGCAATTTCTGTCACAAAATGGGACATATCATGGCAGAATGTCGAACTCGGCAGATGACTCCTTTCTGCTCCACCTGCAGGACGTACGGTCATAACACCAGAAACTGCAACCAGAACACACAGCAAAATTTCGGGAGGAATAACAACACGCAACCCGGAAGAAATAACCATCAACACCACCAAGTTAACCAGACAACGGCGAACAGGGTTAACCAGGAATGTAATTTTTGTTTGAAACCAAATCACACGGAAGATGCATGTTTTCTACGAGAACGGTGGGAAAAACTACAGCTACAAACCCAACTAAGGGAAGTGGAAAACTCTACAGGGACGGCCGAGCGCACCGCGAGTCGTCCATAATAGAGCAAGAGTATAGGTGCGACAACAGGACAACCATGCCGGCACTACCAATAATAAACTTACAACTAGATATTACTAAGGAAAGAAATTCGAAATTCATAATTGATACTGGATCAGAGATATGTTTGATTAAACATTCCGAAATAAGCAAAGTAAAACTAAAAGACGTAAACAAAAATGAAAGAGTCACTCTCAATACTATCTCTGGAGAGATAACATCTGAAGGTACGATTGTGGGACAAGTAATGACGAATCAAGTCTATCCCTGCAAATTTCATATTGTGAAAAATTTGAGTCCTACAAATATCACGGGAATTATAGGGAATGACTTCGTAAGTAAATACTGCAACGTAGAAGGACCAGCTAAAAGACTTGTTTTCCCGGCGACCAAGACGGGAGAGGAAATCGTCATTCCATTCGCGAACCAAGGCGACGTGTACAAGACCGAGTCTCGATCCATTGATGTAGTAACAAACGACGCAGCTACTGGCCAGAAAAAACCGTTTATCGAAATCGAGCACTTATGTAACCGCAGCTCGCAAACTGCGGAGTGTTCAGTCAAACCGAACGGGAAAATAAAGTACGGACAGGAAGCTTCGCTACCATCAACGGAAGACAATGAAGCAACACAGGACTTATCAGACCTATTCGACTGGGAACCAGAGAAAAAGGAACGAGAAAACCCTCCTGGGCAGATGCGAATGGGGAGTCCGAGTGCTGAGGGGTCCACAACCACAGACTACGATCACCTAAACCACCGAGGCTCGCACGTCTCGGAAGGTGAAAATGTCACAACGCCAAAAACCTACGAGGGTGGACAGACTGATTACCTCAAAAATACAGAGCAAGTCACCATAAGAGAACGCAGAAAAATACAGATACCCCAAAGAACGGTGAAGTTCCTCGAAATACCAGTACCAACTCCAGGAGAATATGTCGCTATAGGAGAAGAAATCAAGCAAGGAATTTACCTCTGTAACGCACTGGTCGAGTCAACCAATGGCAAAATTAAAGTGAGCATACTAAATGTAAACGATCACGAGGTCGAAATAAACGACTTAACAATCAATTTAGAAAAATACAACACGTGTAACAATGAGTTAACCACTAAGGACTCTCCCGAAGTAAAAGAACACTACGGGATACAGACAGATGTGCTCGAAACCAGTAAAGGGAAGAACGCACGAATAAAAGACCTACTGCGAATAGTGCGCATAGAGGAAAATCTGAACAGTGAAGAGAAAAAGTCAATCGAAGGGATTATAAAAGAATTTCACGATACCTTCCATATACCAGGCGAAAAACTAAGCCACACTACAACGGTTCGGCACGAAATAAGAACCAAAGAAAATCAGGTGCCAGTAAAATGTAAAATGTACAGACTGCCGGAAACGCAGAAAGGAATAATTACTGAGGAAATAGACAGATTGCTAAAAGATGACATTGTTGAACCCAGCTGGAGCCAGTGGAACGCTCCTCTGCTAGTAGTCCCAAAGAAACCAGGACCTGATGGTCAGAAAAAATGGCGAATTGTGGTAGACTACAGAAAGTTAAACGAAGTAACAGAAGGCGATGCATATCCACTACCTAGGATCGAAGATATCCTAGATCAGTTAGGAAATGCTCGTTACTTCTCTGTACTCGACCTCGCCAGTGGCTACCATCAGATAGCAATGGAAGCTGAAGATCGGGATAAGACAGCGTTTAGTACACCCTATGGTCATTACGCTTTCAAAAGAATGCCTTTCGGACTGAAAGGGGCACCAGCTACATTTCAAAGGCTGATGAATCATGTACTAACGGGGCTCCAGGGGTTACATTGTTTCGTATACCTAGACGACATTGTCACCTACGGGAGGAACTTAGCAGACCATCAGGCAAAACTGCGATCTATTTTAGAAAGATTGAGAGAACACAACTTGAAATTAAACCCAGAGAAGTGCAACTTTCTCAAGCGGGAAATCGTCTATCTCGGACACAAGTGCGGTACCAACGGGGTAGCACCAGATCCCAGTCTAACACAAAAGGTGAAAGACTACCCCGTACCAAAAACTATAAGACAAGTACAATCCTTTCTAGGCCTGGCAAACTACTACCGAAAGTTTATAGAAGGGTTCTCGAAAATAGCGGCACCCATAAACCAACTTTTACGAAAAGATGTAAAATTTAAGTGGGATGACGAATGTGAGAAAGCGTTCAGGACGCTAAAAGAGAAACTAACAACACCCCCTGTCCTTCGGTACCCTAATTTCAAAGAGCCTTTTAAGTTGTATACGGATGCAAGTGGAGAGGCCCTTGGAGCCGTGCTTGCGCAAGGGCCTGAAAACGAGGAAAAACCCATCGCTTACGCGAGTCGAACATTAAGCACCGCAGAGAAAAACTATTCTACCATCGAGCGGGAGTTGCTGGCTATAGTTTGGGCCGTAAAAAATTACCGAAGCTATCTGTACGGCCGACCATTCACCGTATACACGGATCACAAACCTTTACGAGGAGCCATCCGAATAAAAGATCCAACGAGTAGAATACTGAGACTCTGGCACAAGTTATCAGATTACACATTTGAGATAAAGTACAAAGAGGGTAAAAAGAACAACAATGCGGACGCTCTAAGCAGAATCCCATATGAAGTGTTAGTTATGACTCGCCGACAAGCCAAAGAACAGGCAGCAGACACGACTAGCACGAATGACTGCCTGGCAGGAGTAGAATGTACCTCAGAGAACAACCAACAGGGAGACGAGGAAGAACCAACACCAAGGAAGGAAATAAGAGTCTTAACGGATCCTCAAGACATAACAACTATATTAGCTGATTGTCACGACGCACCGTTCGGAGGACATCAAGGAATACAAAAGACCTACCAACGATTGAAACGGGAGTTCTATTGGAAGGGTATGAGGAAAGACATCGCTAAATACATCAAAAGTTGCAGAAAATGTCAACTAAATAAATTAAGCCGGGAACACAGAGAACCAATGATCATAACTGATACTGCAAAACTTCCGTTTGACAAGGTGTATATGGATATAGTAGGCCCCCTTCCCGAAACCAGACATGGGAATAAATACATCCTGAGTTTCGAGGATGACTTAACTCGATTTATGGATGTAGTGCCGTTACAAAACATGGAAGCAAAAACTGTGGCGCAAGTTTTCGTGGAAGAAATTATAAGTCGATATCGAATTCCGAAAAAATTAATCACAGACCAAGGGTCTAACTTTACTTCGGAAATGTTCCGAGAAGTATGCAAACTATTCAAGATCAGGAAATTAGAAACGACGCCGTACCATCCCCAGTCCAACGGGGCACTGGAGCGATCCCACAGGCCTTTAGTGGAATATTTAAGAAATTTTGTTGATGACAATCAGGCGAACTGGGATGAGCACTTGCGAGCAGCTATGTTCGTAAGGAACAATAGTATGCATTCAACTACGAAGCTAACACCGATGGACTGCTTATTCGGTTTCTCTGCTCCCCTGCCTAACAACTTGAAAAAAGAGCCCGAACCCGTCTACGATCATGAAAACTATTACTTGCACCTAAGGAACAAGCTTCAAAGAGCTTACCAAACAGCTCGAAGAAACTTAGAAGAAAGTAAAATCCACTCTAAGGAGTATTACGATCGAAAGATAAATCCGGTGAGGATACATATAGGTGATCAAGTACTTTTGCGAAACGCCGCCCGGAAAAACAAGCTAGTCCAACACTGGCTAGGTCCTTACAAGGTCGTAGACATAAATAGCCCGGTTAATACCACTATATTAATAGGGAAGCGCAAGCGCCGTGTACACAATAATCGGCTAAAGCAGTTCAACTAAACAACCTCTCTCTGTTTTTCAGAATGATGCAACTAATACTGATTATAAGCCTCGGAATAACGGTAACCCGACAAACCCCGGTGGAAGTACACCAACTACGACACCAGGGCATAGTGTTCGAACCACTGAAGAAAGTGCAGACATTCCACGATCACTGGACTATCATCACCCAACTACCAAAGCCAATATGGAGCCTACATCTTAGCTATCTGGAAAACTGCGAAAGCGCAATACACCGGTTATGCAACGATACAAACGGATTAGCATCTGCAAACTGTAAACATTGGCAAACCGAAATTAAGAAACAGGTAGCGCAAATAAGAGACTTAATAAACAAAGCAGACGTTACCATAACACCTCACAAGCGGGTAAGAAGGGGATTACTGAACTTAGGGGGAAAAGTCATGAAAACGCTATTTGGGACTATGGACAGTGATGACTCCAAGAACATACACCAAAAACTAAATGAATTAGAAAAGGACACTCAAGCCAACTTAGATTTGGCTAAAAAACAAGTAACCATCATGAAAACAACATTAAAAGCTATGAGCGAAACAAACACAGATATGCACGAGAGACATACCAAGCTAGTGAAAAGGGTGGAGAGCATTAATGAAAAGATGGAGGCATTAGCGAACCATACAGACCAACTTCGCATAACACAACTGCGATTGGATGTAAACGAGTTAACCATGTACATAATGGCGGAACTCCAACAAATATATTGGGAATTAACGGACCTCTTCATCGCGCTAGAAACACCTAATCGACGAGAATTTAGCCCATTATTGGTACCAACACATGAAATCCTAAACATATACCTAAACGCATCCGAGAGGTATCAGGGTAGAACCACCACCATGGACCCCATCACACTACAACGGGTAGCTAAAGTAGACTACGAGGGAAGCCATAACGGAATGCTCATACAGATAAAGATTCCTTTAGTTGAGTCCCAACAATACACATTAAATCGAATATACACCACTCCGATTGACACTGGACACAACACGTATTATGTCTACGACATTGGATATACCTATTTCCTAAATACAAGCCGCTCACAACAAACCTTCGGCCTAACCGAGTTGCACTACCAAATCAAGTGCACCACCGTAAATGAAACCTATAGCATTTGCGAGCATAACGCCCCAGTGCTGACAAAACCTACGCACACGGAATGTATATCAGCGCTATTTAAGTCAACGGAGGAGGTCCCAAGAAACTGCAAAGTCCGATTGTTAACCACGGTACACCCAATTGTGACGCCGATGCACCGCGAAAACACCTGGCTGTACTGGGTACAACAACCGACCCAACTAATAAGCCAGTGCGACATCCATGAAGAAACCACTCAGCTGTTGGGACTAGGCATCTTGGAACTGAAAAAGAAATGTATCCACCACATAGCAGAATACACTCTCCCCTATCAAATAGCAGACGCACATACTATAACGATACATCAACCCGAAAAATTGACCCCCCCAAACATCGATTTTGGACAATATAAAATACCCCCAAAAGCACAGAAAAAACAAATGAAAATCGTACATCCAGTAGCCCTAAACGATCACTATAAAGGTCTCAGCGAAACAATTGAAGAACTGGACTCAGAAATTAAAGAAACTGAAAAACGCCGCCACGAAAGGATCCAAATACACACCACGACCGGCGTAACTGGATGTTTGTTAGTAGTTATAATAACTATCGTGCTTATACGCAACTACAGAAGTCGCACAAACCGAAGAAACCGCACCCCTCCACAACCCTCACGACCAAGCCCCCGACGGGTTGAGATCGTGTCAATGCCCGTGACGATCCCCAGAAGGGATCAAATAATAACAGCAAACGAGAGTGCTACACAGAACCCCGGACCCGCACCGACCGTACCGATTTCAAATGGGCAATAACGATACAAAACACGCGAGGATAACGTCAACGAGAAAAACGGAATATGTATAAAAATAATAGTATAAATAAACAATAAATTAATAAGATAGCGTTAAAATAAGAAATAAAAATAGAAATAAAAAGAGAAACCCTAAAAAACCCTAAGAAAAAAAAAAAATCTTAAACTAAACATTCTAAACCTTCCTATTTACTAATTACCAGAATTCAACACGATGTCCGGAAATAGCCCACAGATAATCATCACCATTAAAGGCGATCTGGACGATGTGGACATTCATATTCAATGCAAATCTAAAAACATATTAATTTATCCGGACCCAAAAACAACAAATATTAAAAGCAACTTAGGCGCTCCAAGGCCAAACCACCGCGGAAACACCAGTGAGACCGTCGATGACATGGGATTGACCCAAGCCAGTTGGGAAGCAGCACTGGAAGAGGCCGACCAGCTGTACCGTCAAATCGAAGAACGCCAGAAATTAACACGTGAAATTGCTAAAATGAGGAAAAAATTAGAGAAAACAACTCTAACTGGAGAACCACTCACCGTACCAGACCGCAGAAAGACAAACTTACTTGGTAGGCTAACCTATAAGTATCACGAAAACTTAAAGAAGAGGACCCCAGTCGATTTAGAACCAAGGATCAACCTCGGCACCACGTATGACATCAATAATAGCTCATCCAAAGGGAAGCACGGTATCCTCAACACCAAGCGAAATCGACCAATTGACCTAAGTAAATACTTAAAAAACTATAAATCTTGTTAACATTATTATATTAAAACAATTATTATATTAAAACCGCTGCCGATACGATAGTAGTCCCTAAGTAACGAATTTTTGTCATCTATTAAGAAGGTAATTCAGAATAAATGCACCAATAACCGCAAATTTAAACCACTGTAACACTACTGGTACCGCAAAGTTTTACTGAACCTCTGGAATAGTAATTTGAACAAAATGTATGGAAAATGTAACAACTAACGAAATGAAATAAACAGAAAATGCACTAGCACTAGGATTTAGAATAATTTAAGAGAAATATGTAGCAGTAACCAGGTTAGAAACCCGAGAACAAAGGAAAATATACACCGTCATTAGGATGGCAAACGAATCTTCATAAGTAACCCGGCCACCCCTTTTCCGGTGAAAAGGCTCCGAAAGAGGGAGGAATGTGATGATCCTTTTTCCATAGAAGTCCTGAAATCCTGAAAAGGGATAAGACATTATTCAAGAACCACCAAAAATACTTACGACAGGTCGATCTCCTTAGCTGTTGATATCTGTCAAAACACAACGTGGCGACACTGTTATGGCAGTGATACTGCAGTGCAAATTATGGCATCGACACTGCAGAAACGATCATGTAAGCGCAAGTTACTCGCGGCCACCAGCAACCGCTAGATGGCGCCACCAGAGCGGAAACGCAAACCGGCAACACGGCAAACAAACGATCAATGACCATCGATTGAACATTGATCGGAAAATTCTGCAAATTCAACGGAAAATTTTCCGATAAATATTGAGAAAATAGCCACAGAAAATCAGTCTGAGGAATCGACTACCATAGGTGTGACCGTGGTAGGACGCAACCCATCTTTAAACCAGCGACTTGGCTGAATTGGACAACCCGGAAACGAGTGGCAGACAACCAATCAAACTCTATCGGACTTCGCCAGAAAAATACTTTAGGTGAGAAAAAATTAATAACCGAAAAAAGCGGATGAATCTAACATTCACCGTTGAGGTCCCAAATACGGTTCGAAAGAACCCAATGGGCAATAAAATTTATTAAACAGACATTGAAGAATGGGAGACCGCCAACTGCAAGAGGCGTTACGTCGTAATCCACACGCAGGACCACGACCGATATCTATAGAGGAGTACCGGGCAAGACAGACGGGCCACCACACGAAAACGGAAGTGGAACTTTCGGCCAGAAAAGAGGAAACAAAGAAAAAGAAGATACCGGGGATTGAGGCGAGGTTTAGGCGGGAAATAGAAGAGGCGAGGAGGGACCTCCTGTTGGCTGTAGGCAGCCAACAAAGAGCAGCATTAAGTAGGGAGCTACAGAGACTCCACAACGAACGGATACGTTACAGGAAGAAAAAGCGTTTAGCCAAAGGGGTGAAGCGGACATCAGAACCGAGGAGCACACAGTCGACTTCTAGTAGTCACTAGGCGACGTAGATATAAGACAGGAATTGTAGTTATTGTAACAGAAATAAATAAATGTTGTAAAAATAAATATATCCGGTAACCAGTAGTCGTTAATTATAGTAGTTGTAAGCAAGGAACTCGTAATCATTGTAACGCGAATAAAATTGTAATCGATGAAATAAATATTGTACCGCCTGAATTCAGTCTTTTGATATTAAAAGTGTATCTGAGGTATTGTTGTAAGGTTTCACCATACAACGGTGAAAATTACGACATAACAGTGACAAAGCAACGTTTGTTTCACGCCATGACTCACACTCACTGCCACGAGAGGCCGAGTCACAGTGATTTTGTCACCGTTATTAAATTTCAGAAAATATATGTATATCGGTCACAATCAGAAATTTTCTTTCACAAAAAATTGGACCAAAATATGCGAACGCAAAATACAATATATACAAATCTTTATTTAAAATAAGCACATAAAATTGAGGAATCGGGTAAAACGATGCAACCCCGCGATCGTAAGCGTAGAACTAACTTTTTTTTCAAATTTTCCTCGATTTGAAAATAAATCGAAAGGTTACATAAAATATTTAGAACTATCTAAGAATATCATCCTGGACATCCAGCAAAAAATGTGATGGGGTTAAGAAAATTAAATTGTTACTACTATTAGACATAATTCATTCGCTCACGGGAGTTTGATCTGTGCAGACATAATTTCTTTAGTGAAAATTCAAATCTTCTTTCTCTTTGTTACGATTTCCTATAGTAACTTCAAACTTCTATAAACTACAGTGTTCATTGGAGAAGCCTGTCATAGTGTTTATAATCTATGCGAAAAGTGTTCCCTGTGAATCCAGGAAAAAGTTTCAAGAAAATCTAGTGAATTTGAGTTTCATTATTAGTAGTTATTTTGAATTTTCTGATTCAGATTTTGAAAAATTCATAATTCAATAAAGTTCAATTGTGAATTCTAACTATAAAGTTAACTTTGTGAAAATAAATTAACGATATCTTCAGTTTGGATTGGCAGATAGCAAAAACTCTAATTGCTCTTCTAGTTTCCCAAAAAGAGTGAAAATTAAAGAATTCTTGTCAAATCTGCAAAAAGTTCATTGTACCGACGTAAACTGCGTTAACCGCTACTTGCGTCATTCTACTGGTTCCCGGATAAAGCGGGATTTTAAAGTCATTTGTGATCTACGGGTGACGTCATCACAGGGTGCTTCTTGCCAGGACGTCACTGATTTTTTCTGCAGCTACTTCAATTTGTGATCATCGACCCTTGATTCATCGATTACATCACGGAACTATCGACCACAACTGAGAATTTCCAGGCTTGTCTTTTTTTTTGTTTTTTTTTTTTTTTTGTTGTATTTTTTAATAGCTATTAACTTAATCTAATTTTTCATTATTTTTCCAATTAATTAATTTTTTCAATTAATTCAAGCTATTAATTTCAATCTCTCCAATTCTTTATTCTTTTTTATTTTATTATTGTTATACATTGTAGTTCGGTTAAAGGATTTTCAGCACGTGAAGCATGACCCTAGTATGTGCCGCCGCGACCTGCAAGGAGAGGAGCTCCGATAGGCTCTTATCCTGCCACGGTTTTTGTGGCGGTTGTTTTCATCCTAAATGCATCGGTATCGGTGGTTTAGCCGACAAAATTGAATCCAAGGACACTGGAATATATTGGTATTGTTCACGTTGCCGGAAATTCACTCTAAGTGCTCTTTGCTCCCGTCTCTTGGACATCGCTTCAGACTTACGAAGGCTCGGCACCTCACTCACTGAATCGACTAATATCCACGCAAGGCTTACGGACTCAATTAACTCTCTGAAGTATTTTGACCCTCACACGGTGGGTGGCACTCAGAGGGAACCACCCAAGATCTCTTCTACAGCGTGGCCTGAACCGACCCCTACCGCCATGGTCACGAGATCTCAAAAATCCTCCCTACCCCTACCCCAGGCCCAACCGCTCATTAACTTCTCCCCTCTTTGCAATTCAGCTAGTGACGTACCCAACGCAACCCACTCTATTGGGGACGTAGTAGTCGCCTCCTTAACAACACAATCCAACTCCTTGAAGAACAAAAAAGGTAACATGAGCGCTTCGCCTAAGCCTGCAGAAACCGATTGTTGTGCTACTGCTAGCCTAGATAGGAACTCCTCCTCTTCATCGGCTCAGACTTATTTACCCTCTAGCAATACCCAGAACTTGTGCTTTTCCGCTCAATGACAACCCAATCACCCTGGTGCAATGGGCCTGTCTGTTCCGTTGTCTGTTAATGTGACCTATCCTGCATCACTTAATCAATCTCGATCCGTCTCGCACATTTCCAGGGATCATTCAGCGGATATCGTCCCTAGTGACGCCACGGCTAAAGCTGCCGTTCCTGACTTTAACAATCGGGAATCTGCTCCACGGTTGCCTCTATGCATTCTTAGGACGGTCCCAAAGACGAGATCCGTTTTTGTGACTGAACTCGTGCCCTCTACGACAACGGATGACATCATTTCCCATATAACAAGTGTCATCGGACTTGACGTCGTCGCTAACAATATTAAAGTGATAAAACTCGCGGAGGGAAGGTGCTCTTCCTTCAAGATTATTGTCCCACCAACCCTCTTTGATCTTATCCTCTGTAAATTAAACTGGCCGAAAGACGTGTTTATCAAGGAATTCCTCCCAAGGGGTCACTCCGCTGGAAGCCCTGGTTTAGCACATCCCGGTGCCCGCGTCACCTCTCCCGCCTCAACCTCACCAAGAAAAAACTCCCCACTCTCTCCCTCTACTACCAAAACGTGAGAGGTCTCCGAACCAAGACGCAGTCAACCTTCCTCGCATCCCACTCCTTACCTCATGACATAATATCTCTGACAGAAACCAGGCTTTGCTCTAATATCCATGACCAAGAGATCTTGGGCCATGAATATTCCCTGTTCCGCAAAGATCGATTCCGTGGAGATCCGAATCGGCGGGGCGGTGGTGTACTAATCGCTGTGCGATCTTCTTTTAATGCCTCCCTTTTACCCATTTCTTCGTGTGAACCCCTAGAGCTCATTTCCGTCAAAATCCGCTTCCCAATGTATAACATTATCCTAATTAACTCAAACATCCCTCCCCGATCCGATGTTAGTGTATTCCTGCACCTTACTCATGTTCTAGGCTCTATAATTGATTCATTATCTGCTAACGATCATATACTCCTGATCGGTGACTTTAATCTCCCGAACATTGTCTGGACTGCCGACCCCGACTCTAACTGCTTTACAGCCTCTAATCCCTCGTCTCCTACGGAAGTGGCATTTACTGACTCAATCATCTCTAACTCTCTCTCCCAAATCAACCCGGTCAAAAACCAGAATCAGCGTTTGCTGGATTTGGTCTTATCTAACGATCCGAGTAACGTGACTGTCTGCCCCAGCAATAATATCCTCTGTAACATTGATCCTCACCATCCTCCCCTGACTATTTTAATCAATTTTGCTACCACCATCCAGGCTAAATCGTCCCCTCCTATTCCAAGATTTAACTTCCGCAGAACCAACCTGGACCTCCTTTTGGTCTGCCTCAAGAACTCATTCCCTGAAATAGATCCTGTAGAACTTCACGTCAACAACCTTACCTCACGCTTTTACAGCGCCTTCCATGACTCCATTTGCTCCTCCACCCCTCTCTTTCCCCCCCCCCCCCCCCCTCGCCTGATTCCTCACCACCCTGGTACTCCAGAGAGGTTAAGGCCCTGAGAAACAAACGCAATGCATTTTGGAACAAATATCTTCTCTCTCTCTCGTGATGATTATGAACGGTTCTGTACCTCGGATTCGGACTTTACGTCTCTAGTTACCGTCCAGTATAGTAAATATCTGTCCCTGATGAAAGGCAATGTTACCCTAAATCCCCAACTGTTTTTCTCCTTTGTCAATTCTAAAAGAAAACGAAAAGGGGATAGCTACCCTCAGTCTATTTCTTATCTTGGTAAGGAATATGAAGACCCACAATCCATTGGAAACTCATTTGCATCTCTCTTCTCCCGTTCCTTCTTGGATACACAATTCGTGCCGGATACTGAATACATCTCCTCACTGAATCCTACTCCCCCCGTCATACCCTCTTCCTTCCCTGATCTTCATATTACTGAGGAGGAAGTCATTGTTGAGCTCCTGGGCCTCAAGGACGATTTCTCTCCCGGCCCGGATGGAATTCCCCCCGCCATACTTAAGAGATGTGCAACTCTACTCTCCCCTCCGTTAACAAGACTGTTCAACCTTTCTACTCAGTCAGGTATATTTCCTGACTTCTGGAAGGCGGGCTTCTTGAAACCGATCTTCAAAAAGGGCTCGAAGATCGAGGCAGCGAACTATAGGCCGATCGCCAAATTACCCGCTATCGCTAAAATTTTCGAAAAGATTCTTGTTGGCAAATTATATCCTTTCCTCTCCTCCATTATATCTCCTCACCAGCACGGGTTCCTAAAGGGGAGATCCACCACCACTAACTTGGTTCAGTTTACATCTTTCACCCTTAACTCTCTTGAACGTGGCGAAACTGTCGAAGCTATCTTTACCGATATGAGTAAAGCCTTTGACAGTATTCCACATAGCTTGATCGTTCTTAAGCTCAAATTGGCAGGGTGCCCCGACTTCTTCCTCAAATGGACTCGTTCCTATCTAAGTAACCGTACCTATCGAGTTTTATTTCGATCAACCCTGTCTAATACAATAACTGCGACAAGTGGCGTTCCACAGGGCAGTCACATCGGACCTCTACTGTTTTAAGTTGCTACCACTGACGTCTCCAAGGTCATCATGAACTCCTACATCCTCTCGTATGCAGACGACACCAAGATCTTCAAGAACATCACCCACCCCTCGGACTATCTAGAACTACAACAGGACCTTAATCGCCTCTCGACTTGGTGCTCCAAAACCAAACTCGTTCTTAACACCTCTAAGTGCGGACACGTCTGTTTCCACCGGAAGAGGAGCCACATGGCTCACACCTTCTCCATTAACTGCTCCACAATTAGGACAGTGAACTACACACTTGATCTTGGTGTCCACCTGGATTCGAGACTCTCCTTTCAAGAGCACATAAACTTTGTGATTAAGAAATCTAGTGCCATGTTGGGCTTTATCACAAGGTGGGCTAGGGAGTTCGATGACCCCTACATTTATAAAGCCCTCTTTATATCGCTTGTTCGCCCTCTACTGGAATACGCCTCACAGGTCTCGTCTCCGTTTCACAGACTCCATATAGGGCGTATCGAGTCTGTGCAGAAGCGCTTTCTGCGTTTCGCTCTTCATAAGCTACCCTGGTCCGACCCCCTCCACCTCCCTTCCTATGCGGATCGCCTGAAACTGATTAATCTGCAGTCTCTCTCTGGACGCCGTGTAATGGCTGACTTGTCATTCATGCATGGCATCGTCCAGGGGAAAATTGTAGCTCCACTTATTCAGGAACAAGTCGTTCTTCGCACTAGCGGCAGAAACCTCAGATCTGCAAGCTCATTCCTCTTAAGCTTTCACCACACGGACTTTGGTAGGATGGAGCCGATCACCCGCATGCTAAGGTTATATAATCAGGTCGCCCCCCTCCTGCAGGTCGCGGATGGTAATAGCAATGGTAGGTCCACCTTTCGGACCTACGCAGACGCTCTTTCTACTTTTTAAACCTCTATACACGTGCTCTGATTTTTCCCTTAGCTGACAGTACAATGTACCTCTGTTAAATGTGTTTTTTAAGCTCCTATTAATAGATATTTCTTTTTCACATTGTTATTTTTTACTTTTTTTCTTTCTTCTTTAACTTTATATATTTATTTTTATTTATAATTTAATTTTCTTGTTTTTGTACTAAGGAACTTGTACTAAGTTGTAAAAAATAAATAAAATAAATAAAATAATTAATTGGTTTGGAATTAATTACTGCTTCGCAGTCCAATAATATTTTCAACATTTAAATAATTTGATTTATTCGACGTTTAAATAATTTGATTTATTACTCAGACCGGTAAAATGTCCCCCATTGACGCTATAAATGAGAAACATGGTGTACTAAGAGAATTGGCAAGCTCCAGATGTATACCTTTCCATTACTTTTAAGGAAAATAGGACCAGCGAAATCTACCCCAACTACATTGAAGACTTTCGAGTACCGCACTCTATTAGGAGGTAATGGTCCCGAGAAAGCACAGAGTGGCCCTGCATCGTAACGACGGCAACATACGCACTTATTGATCACTGAACGGATCCCTTTTCGGCCATCCAAAATCCAATACTTTCCTCTTAAGGCTCTCAACAATATTTCCACCCTTACATGTTTAAACTCTTCATGGACCTTTTTAATTAGGAAACGAGCTATACGATTATTACGCGGTTAGTCGATCGGATATTTAAAACCGTTTTTATCATACCTTAACATAATTCTAGATTTTAAACCAATATCCCCTCTTTCATATAGAAAAGGTTCTGAACTGCGAACATTTTCATCGTGAACTCCTTGAAACACCTGCGCTTGAATTAATTTTGCAACACTCGGCTCAGGATTTATTAGTTCTTGCGCCGACAAAAATTTACTATTTACAAAATTAACCTTCCCCACGTTGTTATAAATCCGTTTTACCCAAGCAAGCACTCGCAAAATTTTGCTATAACTAGAGAATTTATGAAATTTTAACATTGGATCATATAACGGCTTTTCCAATGCCATTTTCACTTGTTCGTGCAAAGGCGTAAGTTCTGCGAAGAGATAGGGAAAAATGTGACTTTCAAGTCACAGTGAGTGGCGTGACAGTGACAAACAAGTTACAGTGACAAAACACAGTGAAAAAGTTACTTTCGTGACTCAAGTACGAGCGACAATAAGTCAGGAGGGAACTACGATGGCAAGAGATTCCGGATTTTGTATATATACGGGTCCTCAAACTCCCTGGCCCACCTAGTAATGAAACCAAGAACCCCACGTGCTTTCCGGATCACATGGTTAATGTGTTCGTGGAAAGCGAGCCTTGAGTCGAGGTAGACATCAAGATCTTGTACGAGGCTCACGAGTTCGACGATGGAGCCATTAATCAGGAAATTGTGAGGTGAATGGTACGGTTTTCGATGAAAGCAGACGTGTTGACACTTAGAGACATCGAGCGGGAGGTTACTTTGAGAACACCATACCGCAAAGCGGTTAACGTCGTCTTGGAGTTTGAGAAGATCTGTTGGATGAGTTACCTTCTTGAAAATCTTAGAGTCATCGGCGTAGCTTAGAATAACCGAATTCCAGACAGCACGGTGTGAGTCATTTGTCGCGAGGATGAAGAGAAGGGGACCAATATGGCTACCCTGTGGTACACCGGATGTGGCTTGCATATTAGCAGAAAGATGTGACCGGAATGAAACCTTGTAGGTGCGGTTAGATAAGTAGGACTGGGTCCACCTGACATTTTTCTCAGGGCATTTTGCCAGCTTTAGTTTTAAGATTATGATTTTGTGAGGAATGCAGTCAAAGGCTTTACTCATATCCGTGAAGAGAGCCTCGACCGCCTCACCAAGTTCAAGAGCATTTATTGTATAAGACGCAAGTTGTATGAGATTTGTGACCGTTGACTTTCCCTCAAGAAAGCCATGCTGGTGTGGAGAAATAATAGCAGCAAAGAATGGGTAAATTTTTTCAACTAGAAGCTTTTCAAAAAGTTTAGGGATTGCAAAAAGTTTGGCCATAGGCCGATAATTGGTAACAAGCATCTTGGAACCCTTCTTGAAGACCGGAGTAAATAAACCGTGCTTCCAATGGTCAGGGAAAACCCCAGTATTGTTGGAAATATTGAATAAGCGTGATAGTGATAATGTCTAAAATAACAGTGACAATACGGGAAATTTCAATAATAACAAAGATATTCACTGAAATAACAGTGACAATACTTGTAATTGCAATAATAACATTGATAATCACTATAACAGTGACAATACGCGCAATTTCAATAATAACAGAGATAATCACTAAAATATAAATTTAAATAAGCGTAATTTCAATAATATCAGTGAAAATCATTAAAATAACATTGACAATACGCAAAATTTCAATAATAACAGTGATAATCCCTAAAATAACATTTATAATACGCTTACATTCAATTATAACTGTGATAATCACTAAAATAGGAGTGACAATACGGGTAATTTCAATAATAACAGCGATAATAACTAAAATAACAGTTATAAGACGCGTAAATTCAATAATAGCAGTGAAAGTCACCAAAATAACAGTTGTAATACGAGTAATTTCAATATAAACAGTGATAATTACTAAAAGAACAGTGGCAATACGAATAATTTCAATAATAAAAGTGATAATCACTAAAATAACAGTGACAATACGCGTAATTTCAATGATTACAATGATAATCACTAAAATAAAAGTGACAGTACGGGTAATTTCAATAATAACAGTGATAATCAGTAATGTAACTGTTAAAATGCGCGTAATTACAGTAATAACAGTGATAATCACTAAAACTAAACTAAATATTATAATACGTGTAATTTAATAACTAAAATATCAATGACAACACGGGTCATTTCGAGAATAATATTGATAATCACAAAAATAAGGGTTACACTACGCGTAATTTCAATGATAACAGTGATAATCACTAAAAGAACAGTGACAATATGGTTAGTTTCAATAATAACAGCCATAATATCTAAAATAACAGTGAAAATACGCGTAATTTCAATATAAAGAGTGATAATAATTGAACAAACAACGACAATACGGGTAATTTCAATAATAACAGTGATATTCATTAAAATAACAGTGTTAATACGCGTAATTTCAATAACAACGGTGATAATAACTAAAATAACAGTTATAATAAGCGTAATTTCAATAATAGCAGTGATAGTCACCAAAATAACAGTTATAATACGTGTAATTTCAATAATAACAGTTATAATCACTAAAAGAACAGTGACAAAACGGGTAATTTCAATAATAACAGCGATAATAACTGAAATAACAGTGACAATACGCGTAATTACAATAATAACAGTGATAATAACTAAAATAACAGTGACAACAGGGGTAATTTCAATAATAATAGTGACAATCACAAAAATAACAGTTATAATACGCGTAATTTCAATGATCACAGTGATAATCACTAAAAGAACAGTGACAATATGGGTAATTTCAATAAAAACGGCAATAATAACTAGAACAACAGTGACAATACGCGCAATTTCAATATAAACAGTGATAATATCTGAACTAACAGTGACAACATGGGTAATTTCAATAAAAATAGTGATAAACAATAAAATAACAGTGACAATACGCGTAATATCAATAACAACAGTGATAATCACTAAAATAACAGTTACAATAAGGGTAATTTCAGTAATAACAGTGATAATCACTAAAATAACAGTGACAATATGCGTAATTTCAATAATAACAGTGATAATCTCTTAAATAATAATTATAATATGCGTAATTTCAATAATAATAGTGATAATCACTGAAATAACAGTGACAATACCCGCTATTTCAATAATATCGGTGATAATCAGTAAAATACTAGTGACGATACGCGTAATTTCAGTAATAACAGTTATAATCACTTAAAGAATAGTACCCATACGTATAATTTCAACAACAGCAGCGATAATAACTAAAATAACAGTGACGACACGCGTAATTTCAATAATCACAGTGATAATCACTAAAATAATAGTTTTAATGCCTTGTAATTTCAATAATCTCGGTGACGATAACTTAAATAACAGTGACAATACGCGTAATTTCAATAATGAAAGTGATAATCACTAAAATAACAGTTACAATGACGGTAATTTCAATAAAAATAGTGATAATCTCTGAGATAATAGTTATTATATGCGTAATTTCAACAATTGTAGTCATAATCACTAAAACAACAGTGACAATACCCGTTATTTCAATAATATCGGTGATAATCACTAAAATACTGGTGACAATATGCGTAATTTCAATAATAACAGTGATAATCACTAAAAGAACAGTGACAATATGGGTAATTTCAATTATAGCAGCGATAATAACTAAAATAACAGTGACAATACGCGTAGTTTCAATAATAACAGTGATAATAACTAAAATAACAGTGACAATACGGGTAATTTCAATAATACAGTGATAAACACTATAACAGTGATAACACGCATAATTCCAATAATAACATTGATAATCAATAAAATAGCCGTTATAATACACGTAATTCCAAGAGTAACAGTGGTAATCACTAAAATAACAGTAACAGTATTATATTCAATTATAACAGTGATAATGTCTCAAATAACAGTTATAATACGCGTCATTTAAATAATAACAGTGTTAAGCACTAAAATAATAGTTTTAATTCCCGTAATTTCAATAGTTTCGGTGAGAATCACTAAAATAACGGTTACAATGAGGGTAATTTCAATAATAACAGTGATAATTGCAAAAATAACATTGACAGTAAGCGTAAATTCGATAAAAAAAGTGATAATTTCTGAAATAATAGTTATTATATGCGTAATTTCAACAATTATAGTCATAATCACTAAAATAACAGTGACAATACCCGTTATTTCAATAATATCGGTGATAATCACTAAAATACTAGTGACAATACGCGTAATTTCAATAATAACAGTTATGATCACTAGAAGAACAGTGCCAATATGGGTAATTTCAATAATAGCAGCGATAATAACTAAAATAACAGTGACAATACGCGTAATTTCAATAATAACAGTGGTTATAACTGAAATAACAGTGATAATACGGGTAATTTCAATAATACAGTGATAATCACAATAACAGTGACAATACGGATTATTCCAATAAAAGCAGTGTAAATCACCAAAATAACAGTTATAATACGCGTAGTTTATATAATAAAAGTGATAATCACTAAAATTACAGTTATATAATATGCGTAATGTCAACAATATCGGTGATAATCGTTAAAATAACATTGACAATACGTGTAATTTCAATAATAACAGTGATAATCACTAAATTAACACTTATAATACGATTAATTTGAATTTTAACAGTGATAATCACTAAAATAACAGTGACAATACGGGTAAATTCAATAATAACAGTGATAACAACTAAAATAACAGTTATAATATGCGTCATTTCAATTATAACAGTGATAGTCACCAAAAAAACAGTTAAAATAAGCGTAATTTCAATAATAACAGTGATAATGACTAAAAGAACAGTGACAATACGGATAATTTCAATAATAACAGTGATAATCACTAAAGAAACCGTTATAACACGCGTAATTTCCATAATAACGGTGATCATCAATAAAGTAACAATTATTATGCACGTCATTTCAGTAATAACAGTGATAATCACTAAAATAACGATTATGATACGCGTAATTTCAATAATAACAGTGATGATAACTAAAACAACAGTGACAACAAGGGTAATTTCAATAATAATAGTGATAATCACAAAAATAACAGTTATAATACACGTAATTTCAATGATAACAGTGATAATCATTAAAAGAACAGTGACAATACGGATAATTTCAATAATAACAGTGATAATATAAACAGTGATAATAACTAAACTCACAGCGACAATACGGGTAATTTCAATAATAACAGTGATAATCACTAAAATAACATTGACAATACGCATAATTTCAATAATAACAGTGTTAATAACTAAAAGAACAGTTATAATACGCGTTATTTCAATAATAACAGTGATAGTCACCAAAATAACAGTTATAATACGCGTAATTACAATAATAACAGTGATAATCGCTAAAAGAACAGTGACAATATGGGTAATTTCAATAATAACAGCGATAATAACTAAAATAACAGTGACAATACGTGTAATTACAATATAAACAGTGACAATAACTAAAATAACAGTGACAACACGAGTAATTTCAATAATAATAGTGATAATCACAAAAATAACAGTTGTAATACGCGTAATTTCAATGATAACTGTGATAATCACTAAAAGAACAGTGACAATAAGGGTAATTTCAATAACAACAGTGGTAATCACTAAAATAACAGTGACAATAAGCGCAATTACAATATATACAGTGATAATAACTAAACTAACAGTGGCAAAAGGTGTAATTTTGATGAGAATAGTGATAAACACTTAAATAACAGTGACAAAACGCGTAATTTCAATAATAACAGTGATAATCACTAAAATAACAGTTACAATTAGGATAATTTCAATAACAACAGTGATAATCACTAAATTATCAGCGATTATAAGCGTAATTTCAATCAAACAGTGATAATCTCTGAAATAATAGTTATAGTATATTTAATTTCAATAATAATAGTGATAATCACTAGAATAACAGTGACAATACCCGTTATTTCAATAATATCGGTGATAATCACTAAAATAATAGTGAGAATACGCGTAATTTCAATAATAACAGTGATAATAACTAAACTAACAGTGACAATACGTGTAATTTCAATAATAACAGTGATAATCACTAAAATAACAGTTATAATAGGCGTAATTTCAATAACAACCGGGATGATCACTAAAATAACAGCGACAATTAGGGTACTTCCAATATTAACAGTGATTATCACTAAAATAACAGTGACAATAAGCGTAATTTCAATAATAACAGTGATAATCGCTGAAATAGTAGTTATAATACGCGTAATTTCAACAATAACAGTGATAATCACTAAAACAACAGTGATAATACCCGTAATTTCAATAATATCGGCGATAATCACAAATTCTCTGACCTAGTAACACAGTAAATGAATACAGATTGAAATTTTCCGACAATTAATAGTGGTACTGTTATTGTTACAGTTTTTCAACGTTTATCAAATACTTGGAAATCGCAAATTTATCTCTCATATTTAAATTATCATAAGTTAATTTTCTCCGCTCTCCCTCAATCGAAGAAAAATAACTCTCTGATATAAAAAATTTCATTACTCCCAGTGTTAACTACCAAATACACATTTCCAATAAAATAAAATTTTCATTGAACAAAACATGCCAAGCGTAAACACGCTTAATTCCAAGAGTAACAGTGATAGTCACTAAAATAACAGTGACAATAATATATTCAGTAATTACAGTGAGAATAACTAAAATAACAGTTATAATACGCGTAATTTCAATAATAACAGTGATAATCACTAAAATAATAGTTTTAATAATCGTAGTTTCAATAATATCGGCGATAAATACTTAAATAACAGTGACAAGACGCGTAGTTTCAATAATAAAAGTGATAATCTCTAAAATAACAGTTACAATAAGGGTAATTTCAATAATAACAGTGATAATCACTAAAATAACAGTGACAATAAGCGTAATTTCAATAATAACAGCAATAATAACTGAAATAACAGTGTCAATACGCGTAATTACAATAATAACAGTGATAATTACTAAAATAACAGTGACAACACGGGTAATTTTAATAATAATAGCGATAATCACAAAAATAACAGTTATAATACGCGTAATTTCAATGACTAGGGGGGCGCCCCCTGCTCGCTACGCTCGCCAACCCCCGCCGTTCGCTCCGCTCACTCTAATATCTCGCGCATGGAGCTATATATACAGTAGCATTGTAAGTAAAAAGGTTATTTAGTTCAGACTGTAGTAGCAATCATTTCAGCTCATTTTGCACGTCAAAGTACATCTATATTGAATGAGGCCCCATCTATAATTATCAAAAACCTTGCGGGTGCTGTTGCGGATCTTAAAAGATCTTAAAATTTTCTCATACTAAATACTTTTTGTAAAAATTCTTTCATCTTCTGCCAACGTTTGTTTCGGAAAACTCCTGCTAAAATCTCACAATCCAAAAAATTTTCTTGTACATTTGAACTAAACGAATAGATGTACCATTGACCAAGCAAGTCATGTCCTGTACACAAATTATGAATAAGTAAAAGTATGTAATTTGGTTTTTAAAATAAATTTGTGGGATCGGGAGCCAACTTACATCAACTGAGTTTAATAATTCGACTGGAAAATTATTTTGCTCTCTATAATCATCACTCAAGATTTTATCGGAACTCAAATATATTCGTTTCTCTCCGGCCAGGCTGTTAAAGATTTCTGCATCAATGAAAGTACAGCCTTCATATTTGGGTGCTAATATAACCGAATTGAGAATATCGTTAGACTTTATGGTTTCAGATACATTGCCATAAGTATCTGGAATCACGAAGTTGCAGCTAACTAAATGCGTAGGAATTTCAATAACATCTTGGCTGTAATCTGGAAATGTGGGTAAGGTTCCATTACAGGAGATTTAAGAAATTCAACGAATTCAATCTCATGAGGTAAAGATCTCATGTTTTGAGTAAAAGTTATTTTGTGTAATTTTGAAAATTTGGACCATGAAGTAAGGCAATATGTGGTGTCTCAATAAGTGGTAAACATGTACCGTGAGAAGTAGGTGGCAATATTCGTCAAAAATCTCCATAGAGAAAAATAGTCTTATAACCGAAAAGTTTAGTTGGAGTACCGAATGAATCGTTTACTGAAAAAAATGTCCTAAATAGCTAATAAAGCACGGTTATATGAATCATTTTCTGAAGAATTTCTTAAAACGTCTTCACACATGAATATTTTGAATTCATTCCACAAATCTAATGCATTTGTAGGAACGTTCATACCACAAATAGGATATGGCAAATAACTCTCTTAACTGCTGAGAGGACTAATACTTTCTTACTTCTAATAAATATTCACGCCACTCTCCATAATTTCATGCGATACGTCTTGCATGTGCTGAAAATGTGCAGTAAATAATGTTCCCAACAGTACCCAAATCCTGATGGGACCTCGAACATGAAGCTAAATAGTCTCAAATGGAACATCTCAACATAAAACATAAAATAATCTAGCAATATCTCTACTACTTCCTCTTTGAGGTTTTTCGATTTCTTTTCTTTATCTACCTAAATATAATGTATCGGCGTCTCTGTATATAGAAACTTGGAAGAACTAATTCGATTGATTTCATAGAATGCAGTCAATTTTATTCTTCTGTGATTTTTAAGACCTTGCTGAACATTTCCTTCCCAAAAGACTATATTTTGCCGGTGAGGCAAGTGACATTCAAGTAGAACTATAATATATTACGTGACTGGTAATGCATTGGATACTCATTTATGTGCCAATTATCTTCCGTAGATCCAACATAGTAACACTGAGCCAAGAACTTCCACATTTAAGAAGCAATCAAATTTCGCTAAAAGATATGGATTTTAAGGAACAGCATAACGGTTGTCAACATAGTGGCCACGAAAGTCAACTGTTATACCATTAACACGACGCATCTAACATTGGCTAGAGTTCTATTGTAAAAGTCCTTAGAAAAGCTTTTGCTGCATTGACCATCTCTCATACAGACGGGGATACCATTCAATAAGCCACATGGACGGTGGATTATATGGTTTTTAATTAAATTATGAAGTTGTGGGAAATAAATATATATTGTAAATAAAATATATATGGAATTTCCAGACAAATGAACCAACTTTCATTTCCTAACTTTTCTTTTTTCTCTAAATTGAGGTTTTAAATGTGTGCAGACAAAAGTTTGGAAATATGATATAATTTCAGATTTTCAATTTTAAACAGTTTTTTGGTCGTAGCGGCCTAATCAAGCATTCTAGGGGGTATGACCAACCCCTATTATTTTTTCATTTCCAAACTTTTGGCCACAGCATATTTCTCTAAATTCTGTTTTAAATGTGGGTCCATACAAAAGCTGGGAAACATGATAAAATTGAGACTTTCGCTCGCTTTCCATAAATATTCGTGAAAGTTTTCTAGAAATAACTGTAAAATTGTGATTTTCCATATTTTCTAAAATAAAATTTGGATATATTTTTATCAAATTAGCAAAAAACAATGGTATAAGTAAACGATGGCTTTAAATTTGGCTGTGGTAACGCATCCATATTATTGTATGTGGCCATATGTTTGTTATGCATGCTTTTAGCACCTTTTCTTTTGTGATGCTAAACCATGCATATGTCTGAACGTTGAGGGTACACTTCGGGTCGAAACCATTTGTTTACCAAAATGGATGTAAAAGATCTAAAGGTGGTTCCAATACGAATTTTGTTTTATTTATTCTATTCCTAATACAATTCTCATAACTATAATAGCATTTATTTCACTATCCTTAACCTATACGTTAATTATGGTTCGAAACTAGAGAACTCTGCCGGAGTTTATTCTCATTAGTCGATCGCTTCTTCTGCTGACGGTATTTCTTTCGGCTGTTCTGGAGGCGCTGGATCTCTTGTCCTAGTCGTAGTCGCTCTTCTTGGCCCACGGCAATCAGCAATAGGCGTCGGACTGCCTCAATTTCTCTTCTAAACCTGGCTTCCACCCCCGATCTGTACTTTGCCACCGGTATTCCTTTTGTCGGAGGTTTAGTTTCTCGTCGTTGCCCCTGCTGTCTGGCCCGGTACTCCTCCAAGCTTACAGGTCGCGGACCCGCTTTTGGGTCCCTTAAGGCCTCTTCCAGCGAGTGACTGGGCAAGGTCGTCATGGGCTTAACTTCTGAGGAACGCGTGGGGATTCTTTCAGACCTGAGCCGATAGGTTCCTTGGAACCGTGTTCGGTTGGTCTAATCCGGAGCCGATAGGTTCCGAGGAACCGTGTTCGGACAGTGGATCTCCGCGAGGATAGTTGATATTTACCTTCTTATGGTTGCGGCTGCGTCTAAGCCTCAACTTCTCCGGATCTCGGCGATTTTGCGGCTAAGTCCAAGCTTCTAGTGGCTACGTCCTCCTTTGAATTTCCCGGTTTCTCGATTGCTGGTGGTTGTGTCTAAGCTGAAGTCCAAGCTAAGATTACGTTGGATAAAGTTGAGTCCAAGCTGCTCCTGGTGATATTCCTGGTTCGCGGAATTCACACACCTTCGGGAAGTAATTTCTCCAGACTCATTTGTAGTCCAAATTTTCCCGTTATTTATCGGAAAATTTTGTGTCGAATACACAAAATTTTCCTGATCAATGTTCAACCGAAGGTCGTTGTCATTGATCGTCACGTTGCCATATTGCGCTTCCACCCTGGTGGTGCCACCTAGTGATTACTAGTGGCTGTTAGTAACCTGCGCTTACAAACGCATTGTTGTTGTATGGGTGCCATAATTATCCATAATCCCGTCATCTTGTGTATTTTGTTGACAGATGTCAGTTGCAGATTGGATCCACGTGTGGTAAGTATTTTGATTAGTACTTATTTATTGTTTTTGGTCCCTTTTTAGGTATCCTGGAGGAGGACCATCACATTCCTCCCCCTTTTAGTGGATCCTCCCAAGGAAAAGAAGCGTTGTTGGGGGTCGGCGGTTCTTTCCATAGGCGTCAGGAGCATTTGGCAGGGATTGGTGTGGCATTGTTCCGAGGTCTAACCTTTGTGTTTTACTTAATTGTTCCTATGTTAGTTCTACCTTCATTAGTTAAATTTGGACCTAATCGACACCTAGCTAATTACAATTCTTCACATATTCCTTAATGACCTCCATGGGTCATTTACACGTAATTTACAAATTATTTGTTACATTCCTACGTTCTTGGTAGTTACATCTTAATTCGCTATTAGTTCAATATCCGTTTTCCTAACCTACTTTCCAATTTTCGCTCTATGCGTTTTAATAGATTTTACATTGTGTTATATGATGTTTATTATATTTTCAATCTTATTTTCTTACAAGATACGGTTTTGGACAATTGTTATTACTAGGTTTTAATTTTTATTCAATCTTATTTTCTTACAAGTTACGGTTTTGGACAATTGTTATTACTAGGTTACATCATCTTCTCTTAACTTAATATGTTTAAAAATTTTCTTATTTTCCTGTTTATTACACTATATATTTTTTAGCCACCTACTTACGTCGCAGGTTCTATCTCGTTTGGTGTTAAGGATCTGATTCGAGCAAGGCCTATGCCCCACGCGGTCGCCTTCCTTCCTTCCTGGTGGTGGATGCTTAGCTGAGGGCCCGATATTTACTTTCTTGTGATGGTCAGCGTGGGAGTATCCGGTGGTATTTTGCTTTTTCCTGTTCCTTTCTAATTTCATTTCTCGGATCATTTTAGATATCTCCTCTTCCCTCTTGTGAAATTTTTCTTCTTCGTCAGGGCGGCCTTGTCTGTCTTCTTCCGGTTCACCCAGTTTGAGATGGTGATACAGCTTGTCGGCTGATTCGAGGATGTCCTCCCACATACTCTTGGTCATTCGCAAGTTGTCCACGTCTCCAGCATAGCATGCAAGGGTGTCTTCCCACATGCTCTTGGTCCGTCGTATCCTGGCGGTTGGTGTCACTCGGCTTCCGTCATCTGCTGGTCTGCGTGCAGCGTGTAGGTTGTGGATTTCGATGATAACTTGAAGCGGACCCATGTTGATTTTTATTTTGCAGGGGGATTCCTCAAGAATGTCGACTTCTGGGTAGTCATTCTGGCTTCCGAATCGTCCACCTTTCGCGTTCGGGGCGGGCATCTTTGTATTCTGGTAATTGTAATTATTTGGTATTGTTATTCTTCTCTCTGGGTATTTTTATTTATTGTTATTGTTATTAGTATTATTATTATTACATTATTGTCTATCTATTTTTTTTTTTTTCGTTTTCACTTATTTGCTAGCATTTAGGTTTCTGAAGGTGCCTGGGTTTCTCGAGCCGTAGTAGGGATTTCTTTGACCGTAGCAGGGGTTTCTCGGGTGTTGATTATCTGATCCCTCCTCGGGATTGTGATTGGCATTGACACGAACTGAACTCGTGGTTCTCGTTGCGGCTTTAGTCGTGAGGGTTGCGCTGGCTGTGAGATTCTTGTTTTACAGATCCATACTGTAATCGCGATGACCATTGTTATCACTACTCCTGCTGATAGACCTGTCGTGGTGTGTAGCTGGATTCTACTACGACGTGCTTTTTCGGTTTCCTTGATCTGGATGTCCAGGGCTTCTATCGTCTCGCTATACTCCTTGTAGTGCTCACTTAGGGCGATCGGGTGCAGTATCTCTATGTTTTCTTTTTGTCTTTCCGTATTTTCTAACGGTATTTTATATTTTGCGAAGTCGATTTTAGGTGGCGGTATATTTTCTGCCTGGTGTATGTGTAACGGGTGCCTCTCATTTACTTTATAAGGAAGGGTGTACTCGGCTAGATGGTATATGCACTTCCTTTTTAACTCTATTATTCCTAGACCAGTCAATTGGTAGGTTAGTTCATTATTTTCGCATTGGCTTATTAGTGGGGTTGGTTTTAGGACCCAATATAACCAAGCGTTGTCCTGGTGCATGGGCGTTATTATTGGTCTCACGTTCGCCAATATTCGTATACGGCAACTGACTGGAGCCTGATCTGTTGCTTTGAACAGTGCCGATATGCAGTCCGTGCGCGTAGGTTTTGTTAGCAATGGGTCCCCGTGTTGGCAGATGCTGTACGTACCGTTAACATGGGTGCATTGAATTCGGTAATTCAGTTCTGTTAAACCGAAATTGTGTTGCGATCGACTGGTGTTTAAAAAATATGTACTCTCTATGTCGTAGACATAGTAGGAGTCGTGACCCGTTTCAATCGGAGTGGTGTAGATCCTGTTTAGGGTGTATGGTTGTTCTTCTAATAGGGGTATTTGTATTTGAATCAACGTTCCTCCTTGGCCGCCTTCGTAGTCTACTGTTGCTATCCTTTGTAAGGTAATGGGGTCCATGGTGGTTTTTCTTCCGTTATATTTCTCAGAGGCGTTAGTGTAAACCTCTAGGATCTGCTTTGTTGGTACCAGTAAGGGACTTAATTCCCTTCTGTTTAGGGCTTCTAGTGCTATGAACAGGTCCGTGATTTCTAAATAGATCTGTTGTAATTCTCCTAGCATAAATATCGTTAGTTCGTTGAAATCCAATCTTATATGGATTTTCCGGAGTTGGTCCGAGTGGTTGGCTATTTCGCTCATTTTTACTCTAAGGTCCTCTACTCGTTGCACCAGCTTGTTGTGTCGTCCGGCCATTTCATTGTTGGTGTCGCTCATGGCCTTCAGCGTAGTCTTCATTATCGTGACCTGTTTCTTGGCCAGGTCCAAATTAGTTTGAGTATCCTCTTCTAATTCCCTCAGCTTTTGATGGATATCTTTCGAGTCTTCACTGTCCATTGTTCCGAATACGGTTTTCATAATCTTGCCACCCAGGTTCAGTAGTCCCATTTTTGCGCGACTTCGCGACGGTAATGTGGAGCTGGTTTTACTTATAAGGTCCTTTATCTGCGCCACCTGTCTTTTTATTTCTCCCTGCCAGTGGTGACAATTTCCCTCTCCTGGCAGGCTACTGGTGTCGGTGCAGAGTTGATTTATGGCTGCCTCACAGTCATTGATGTAATTTAAATGTGGCTCCCACGTTGGTCTAGGTAGGCGTGTAATGATAATCCAGTGGTCGTGGTATGTCTGCACCTTCCTTAGGGGCTCGAACAGCACTCCATGATTCTTTATTGGATGTATTTCCACCGGTGTTTGCTGGGTTAGGGCTACCACCATTAGGACTATTATCGATGTAGGTACCATTCTGGAAAGACAAGGGTGTGGGTTTAAGTTGAATAATTTCAACCGATTGTTGTGGACGCGCCGTTTCCGGTTTCTTATCAAAATGGTACTGTTAACCGGGCTATTCACGGCTACCACTTTATAAGGTCCTAGCCAATGCTGAATAAGTTTGTTTTTCCGTGCCGCATTTTGGAGGAGTACCTGGTCACCTACATGGATTTTTACGGGGTTTATTTTTCGGTCGTAGTATTCTTTCGATATGAGTTTTCCTTCTTCCAAATTAGTTCGAGCAGTTTGATATGCCCGCTGTAATTTATTCCGCAAATGTAGGTAGTAGTTTTCATGATCGTAGACTGGTTGTGGGGCCTTCTTTAAATTGTTGGGCAGGGGAGCGGAGAACCCATATAAACAGTCCATTGGGGTTAATTTCGTGGTTGAGTGCATGGTATTGTTTCTGACGAACATCGCCGCTCGCAGGTGTTCGTCCCAATTTGATTGGTTGTCGTCGACAAAGTTTCTTAAATAATCGATCAGCGGTTTGTGCGACCTCTCCAACGCTCCGTTGGATTGGGGGTGGTACGGCGTAGTCTCGAGTTTCTGAATTTTAAATAATTTACAGACTTCTCTAAACATTTCTGAAGTGAAATTCGCTCCTTGGTCTGTTATCAACTTCTTGGGTATCCTGTAGCGACTTATAATTTCGTCTACGAACGCTTGGGCTACCGTCTTAGCCTCCATGTTGGGTAGGGGTACTACGTCCATGAATCGTGTGAGATCATCCTCAAAACTCAGGATGTATTTGTTTCTTCGTGTAGTCTCGGGTAATGGTCCCACAAGGTCCATATATACCTTGTCGAATGGGAGTATTGCGGTGTCCGTTATCATCATGGGTTCTTTATGTTCCCTGCTTAGTTTATTCAATTGGCATTTCTTGCACCTCTTAATATATTTCCGTATATCTCCTATCATCCCTTTCCAAGTGAATTCTCTTTTCAATCGTTGGAATGTTTTGAATACACCCTGGTGGCCTCCCAGAGGGGCGTCGTGACAATCACGTAGGATGATTTCGATCTCCTGGGGGTCTGTTAGGACTCTTATCTGTGGATTCTCTAGCTCAGGGGTATTACCCTGTACCTCATGTTCGTCGTTTTTATCCTCCGAGGGGGTTTTTGGTTGCGTTTCTTCGGTTTTTTCTTGTTGCTCCCTTGCTTGCTTGCGGGTGGTCACCATAACTTCGTAGGGGATTCTACTTAGGGCGTCGGCATTGTTGTTTTTCCTCCCCTCTTTGTACTCTATCTCGAACGTATAGTCGGAGAGTTTGTGCCATAGGCGGAGTATTCTGCTTGTGGGGTCTTTGATCCTTATAGCACCTCTTAGTGGCTTGTGATCCGTGAATACTTTAAAAGGTCTTCCGTATAAATAACACCTGAAGTTCTTCACTGCCCAGACTATGGCCAGGAGCTCCCGCTCGATTGTTGAGTAGTTTTTTTCTGCAGCATTCAATGTACGACTAGCGTAGGCGATGGGCTTCTCTTCTGGGGGTTGTCCCTGTGCTAGCACTGCCCCTAGAGCTTCTCCACTTGCATCGGTATATAATTGGAAGGGTTCCTTGAAGTTTGGGTACCTTAGCACCGGTGGGTTTATTAGTTTCTCTTTGAGAGTGCTGAATGCCTTTGCACAATTTTCGTCCCACTTAAACTTCACGTCTTTTTTCAAAAGGTTGTTAATGGGGGACGCTATTTTGGAGAAGTCTGATATGAATTTCCTGTAATAATTCGCTAGTCCCAAGAAAGACTGCACTTGTCGGATGGTCTTGGGTGTTGGGTATTCTCTAACGCTTTCTACTAAGCTCGGGTCTGGTGCCACTCCTTCTGTGGTGCACTTATGCCCTAAATATATGATTTCCCTTTTCAGGAAGTTACATTTTTCTGCGTTTAGTCTCAACTGGTGTTCCCTTAGTCGTTCTAATATTACTCGTAGCTTTGTCTGATGATCGGTTAAATTTCTACCATATATTACGATGTCGTCCAGGTATACGAAGCATTGTAGACCTTGCAGCCCTGTCAGCACGTGGTTCATCAAACGCTGGAATGTTGCTGGTGCTCCTTTCAACCCAAAAGGCATACGCTTGAAAGCGTAGTGCCCATACGGGGTGCTGAATGCAGTCTTATCCCGATCTTCGGGTCTCATGGCTATTTGATGGTAGCCGCTTGCGAGGTTCAGTACAGAGAAGTAACGGGAATTTCCCAACTGGTCCAGGATATCCTCTATCCTGGGTAGTGGGTACGCGTCCCCTTCGGTTACCTCGTTTAATTTTCTGTAGTCGACCACAATTCGCCATCGCTTCTGTCCATCAGGTCCCGGTTTCTTTGGGACTACTAGCAGGGGTGCATTCCACTGGCTCCAGCTTGGCTCGACTATGTCTTCGTCCAATAGTCTGTTTATCTCTTCTGTTATGACGTTCCTGTGCGTTTCAGGCAGTCGGTACATTTTGCACTTGATTGGCTGTTGGGCTTGTTTTATCCTTATCTCGTGCTGCACCGTAGCTGTGTGTCCCAGTTTTTCTCCTGGCAGGTGGAATACGTCCTGAAACTCGGTGATTATTTTATTCATTTCCTTTTTTTCCTCCGCGTTCAGATTGGCGTCCATATTGACTAGCTTTTTAATCTGCATCTCCCTTTTTCCCGGCTCCTCGTTACTTACTACACTGCAATATACCTGTGGTTGTGTTATATTTTCTGCCTCGCTCACATGGTCTATATCCTTACTGTACCTCCTCAGTTTTACTTTTAAATTCTTAATTTCCAATTTTTCGTTATTAATGTTCATTATGCTTATCACTATTTCTCTATCTTTAGGTTGGACCAGTGCGTTGCTCACGTATACTCCTGGTAGTACTTCTTCTCCTTCGGTCAACTGCTGTCCCCGGGCATAGGTTATTGCTTTAATGAATTTAACGCATCTGGCAGGTACTGTGACATCGATGGGCTCCGTGGTCGTTAATTCTTCGTCGGAGCTTCTGTCCCCAGGGTCTCCATAATTTCGAGAATGGTCTTGGGCAGGATCGGACTTTTCCTTACTCTTCCCGGCACGCATGGTTTCCGGACTTCCGTCCTGAGTGCCTGCTTCAAAGAGTTGTGCTAGATCTTCCATTACCTCCTCCGTTGGTGATTCTACCCCCTCGTCAATACGTAGATCAGGGTTATTCCCACAGACGTTGATGGTTGTCGTTTCGGTTCGCCATTGTGGGCTGGTATGTGCCTCCTCGCGACAGTTCTCCAGGAGATCGAGGTTGTCACCCCACCCAACAGATACTGGTTCCATACTGTGAGTTTCTCGGGTGTCTCTTTTAGTTTTTCTCCCGTCCGTTGCTATCACGTCGACAAAGCATGTCCCTGTTTCACCATGGTTACAATTCTCTTCAAACTTTATAGTTGTTCTTCCCTTGCCAGTTTTGGACGTAAATGTCAGTCTTTTTGCGGGGCCCTCAATGTTACAGTGCCTGGATAAGAAGTCGTTGCCCAGTATACCAGTTATGTTGGTGTGATTTAGTGAGTTTATCAGGTGAAACTTACATGGATAGGGTTGATCTAGTTCAACTTGTCCCATTATGGTACCTTCTGATGATACCTCCCCAGAAATGGTGTTTATCGTGATAATTTCTTTCTTATTTATTAACTCTTCTTTGTCTTTCCTGATTTCCTCTTCCTTTATCAGGCTTATTTCTGCGCCCGTGTCTATTATGAATTTATTTTTTCTATTTTTAGTGAAATCCAGAGGTAAGCTCACTATTGGGATGTTAGGGTAGTGGTCACACCTTTTTTCATGTTCGCGCGGTGTGTTCGGTCGTCCCTTCGCAGTTTTCCGAAGTACTTGTTCGCGCCTGCTCTTCTAGTTGTAGGCGTTCCCACCTTTCCTTAAGGAAACACATACTTTCTATGTGTCCGTTCTGCAGGCAAAAATTGCACTGGTCCGGTGCAGGTGTCACAGTGGTGTGGTTTACTTGGCGTTGTCTGTACTCATTGGATTGATTCGTTTGATTCCGTTGGCGGTTATTGTTGCAATTCTGGGTATTATGCCCATACGTTCTACATGCCGTGCAGAAAGGTGTCATCTGCTTTGTACGGCACTCTGCCATCACGTGTCCCATCTTATTACAAAAATGGCATCTTATTTGACGCCGCTCTGGTCTATCCCGTGATGTGTTCTGGTTTCTGTTCCTATAGTTGTTATAGGAGTTTTGCTGGTTACCTCTGCGCGGTGGTTGATATTGTTGACCCCCATTTCTATTGTAAGTGCCGTGGTCATCTCTTTGCGGTGACCGTATGTTCCCCTCAATTTGTTGAGAGTAGAGTTGCGTGTTGCTATGCCCCATGTACAAGTTGGGTCCAGGCACCTGAAGGTTTTGCGCCATTGTGCTGGCCGCGATGTGCGGTGGTTGTCGCATGCATTGCTCGGTTTGCTCCAACCTTCTGACTTTCGATCCTAGGGCCTCTAGTGTGTTTTCCACATCTTGTAACAAGTAGAACTTGTAGTTGGAATCTAGTACACCCATCTTAAAACAGTGCACCCCAACTTCTTCTATTTCGGTCCTCAGACCATCTCCGTCGTTAGCATACTGAACGTCTGCCGCGGTCTTGCAGGCATCTATTAACCCTTTTACTCGGTTATAGTACCCCAGTAGTGTTTCTGTGGGTAGTTGCTGGACATTCCGCAATTGGGTGTTTAGAGTAATGTACGAGGTGCCTTGGAGTAAACTGGCTCTTAACGTGGAGAAAATATTTTCCAGCGTGTCACATACTCCTGCCTGTACTGCCTCTAAAGCTCGTCCTCTCAGGCGTGTTGGCAACAACCTGGTGAACAACACCTTGTCTTGTACTTCTGTGAGAGTCTCGTAGCCTAGTCTAGCGCAGTTAACAAACTCATTGATTTCGCTTTGTTTACGCGGGCTATCCTCTCCAATCAGGATTGGTACATTATTGTACAAGATGTTGTTCACTAGCTCCACGTTAGCCATCTTTTTGTCCTTATCTTTCGTGGCTTCCTCACTAGTTGTTGGTTGTACCTTTTGTTGTTCTGTTGGTTTTGGGCCGTTCCGTTCACAGTTATAGCTTCCTGGGTCGGAAAATGTCCTGACGTAGTATCTCCCACCCCTGAGCTCTACTACCTCGGGTCTTAGATGGGCTTTGTTTGTTATTTCCTCTTGATCCTTTGTTTGCTCGTGCCCGTGTCCTACTCCGTCTGGTTGAAATTCCTCCTCTGGAGTAACTGCTTCGCTATAATCGCGGCTTTCGGGTTCGTCACCCCGTTCTGGCTCCGGCATTTTTGGTGACTCCGGTTCGTGGTGCGACGTCTCCTCGTCTTGACCTACTTGGTCCTCCTGGCTAGCGGCTAGTTCGTTGTGCGATTCCTCTTCGTCTTGATTTGGCTGATCTTCTGGGTTAGCGGTTTCCTCCACGTTGCTAATACAGGGGAAATCAGGGTCTGGGTTGTTAATGTAGAACGCGTCAAGTCTTCTCATAAACCTACTTACAGATTCAGTGAGTGGTAACTTTGGTGTGGATTGTGTCATACAATTTTTTTTTCTTTTTTTTTTTTCTTTTTTCGTTTTCTTTTTTTTTCTCTTTTTTTTTTTTTTTTTTTTTTTTCTCTTCTTTTTTTTCACTTAATTTTTTCTTTTAACTGTGTTTTTTTTTTTTTCTTTTTTGTCTTATTAAGTATTTTTTCTTTCCAGCCGGCTACATTCACAACCAAATTACATATGCGGTTCTATCTATACTTTATATTTTACAATTCAGATAAATTTGTACTTAATTAACGTTATACAATGTCAGTTCTGCCTTATAACCAAATTACATTAGTTTCTCTATAAAATGTGATTTACAATTCCAATCTAGTTTCAATCACGTTATAACATTTATACAACATCGTTATGCAATTTTTTGCATGCTTTTTTCTCAAAATAAAGCTCTTTGGTTATTAACACATAAAGTTATAACATAAATTTCTCGAGGTTCTTGTATTCTTGCCTCTTCTCAATGCCCCTTGTGTACCATCAACAATTGTTTTTATATTTTCCGATCTTTGTGCAAGTGCCAATCAAAGATTTTAGTTTATTTTCCAAAAAAAAATTTGACTATTTTTGAAATTTTCCAAACGGTCTTTCTATTTGACCATACTTTTATTTTTGCCTCAAACGTAGGTTTTTAAATGCGGCTGCGCCTGGAGGAGGACCATCACATGTTCATTGTTTCGGCTTTTGTCTAGAATAATGCAATTTTATTAGCCAAAGATTGCCTTCTTCCAGGCAAAGAGCAAAAGAATGAACATATGACCACTGTCTGTGATATGGTGCATTTGCCCCTCACATTATCATTGGCATAGATATTGGGTTTGAGTGAAAAGAATGCATGTATTTGGCATAAATGGTTTGTTATTCAGTCGAACGTATGATCTATGCAAATGATAATGTTAAATAAGTATGTATTATATTTGCATTTTTTCGTAGAAGAATGCAATTATATGTTAATTCTTTTGTGTCACCAGTAGAAGATTGATCCATTTGGTTTGATTTTTGACTAATTTATTATTTGTTATTTGTCGGGGGCACAAACCAAAAATTCACATATGGTTGCATATTTCCAGGCAAAATGCAAAACATTCACACGCACACATTCTTCCCAAAAGCATCATCTACGCTATACGTGTGCTCAATTCACACATACTATCCCACTGAATTTTTTAATTTCAATATAAAACTAAACTAATTTATAATTAAATTTCAGAAAAAAATTAGGTGATGCACATAGAGGAAAAACTAATAATAAAAACTATAATTTTTATGCTGGTAAGTCCACCTGGTTTCCTGTAAAAGGGATAACAAAAAAACGTGTCGCCTATTTATATATAGATAACAGTTATAATATGCGTAATTTCAACAATATCGGTGATAATCATTAAAGTAAATTAAAGCCCAATATATTTTCGATAAAGTAGTGAAATGGCTTCGTCAATTCAAATTGCACTTAAACACACAGAAAACGGTATTTCTAACTTTCAGTATTTACATGAGTACACAACCGGCACACTTCTGTCTGAAAGAACATTCTGGATACTGCACTAGAGAACCTGATTGTCCTTGTGAAGTTTTGGAGAGAGTTCATTCAACTAAATATTTGGGTATTGTTGTAGACCAACACATGCGATGGAATTGCCATACTAAATACATAATCAAGAAAACAAGATATTTGTTATTTATAATGGCAGAATTAAGACATGTTTATGGGTTAGATATCATTTTAAGAATCTATTATGCATTTTTTGGGTCTATAGCATTTTACGGAATACTTGCATGGGGTGGGGCATCTGACAATGCCCTCGAACATTTATGTAAGCTCCAGAAAAGGATCTTCAAAACCATTTTCAAGACTGGCCATATAGCGCCCATACAGGAGCAATTGAGTAGAAAAAGCTTGCTAACTATTGCTGAAAAATATATAGTGGAGTGTATTGTAAAAGATTATGAACATATGGCTCAGAAATTATCCGCTCATCCAAATAGAACGAATGTTATAAGGACCCCACTCTTCAATCTGACAACTGGCCAAAAATCATACACTTACACGGCAACAAAATATTTCAACCGAATGCCATTGTCCTTAAAGAATCTCCAATTTAAAAAGCAGGAATTAAAAAAACGAATCTCCCAATGGGTTAAAAAAAAAAAATTTTGTTTAACAATATATAAAAATTGAGATAGCCTTATTCAATAATCGTATGCGCAGTGCTTAAGTTGTATATAGTGTCAAGTATTTTAGTTTTACTTAGTTTATTTTAGTTTTAGCTTTAGTTATATGTTGTTCGGGCCTGCACACAGAATTGTAGTTCAATCTCAGCAGGGTTATATTCAAATGTAATCATTATTACACTCTGTATGTATCTTTCATAACCTGAATAAATTAATAAATAATAAATAAATAAAATAACATTGACATTACGTGTAATTTCAATAACAACAGTGATAATCACTAAAATAACACTTATAATACGCTTAATTTCAATTTTAACAGTGATAATCACTAAAATAACAGTGACAATACGGGTAATTTCCATAATAACAGTGATAATAACTAAAATAATAGTTATAATATGCGTAATTTCAATAATAACAGTGATAGTCACCAAATTAACAGTTATAATACGCGTAATTTCAATAATAACAGTGATGATCACTAAAAGAACAGTGACAATACGGATCATTTCAATAATAACAGTGATAAGCACTAAAATAATAGCTTGAATACCCGTAATTTAAATAATATCGGTGATAATCACTGAAACAACGGTGTAAATGTGCGTAATTTTAATAATAACAGTGATAATCACTAAAATAACAGTTATGGTACGCGTAATTGCAATAATAACAGTGATAATCAATAAAATAACAGTTATAATACGCGTAATTTCAATAATAACAGTGGTAGACACTAAAATAACAGTGATAATATTTGTAATTTTAATAACAGCAGTGATAATCACTAAAATAACAGTGACAATACGGGAAATTTCAATAATAACAAAGATAATCACTAAAATAACAGTTGTAATACGCGTAAATTCAATAACAACAGTGATAAACCCTAAAATAACAGTTATAATACGCGTACCTTCAATAATAACATTAATAATCACTGAAATAACAGTGACAATACGGGTAATTGCAATAGTAACAGTGATAATCACTCTAACATTGACAATACGCGCAATTTCAATAATAACAGCGATAATCATTAAAATATCTATATATAAACTAGCTGTACCCGCCCGCTTTGCTGGGCATTACGTAATACTGCATATTTTTTGTATACTGTATATGTTGATACTACATATGTTTTGTTTTTCTTTAGTTATAGATTTTTGATTCTTAGCAGTTATCTTTCGATTGTAACATAAGTTAAAAAACTTCCAAAAAATCTTTGACTTTTTCAACAATGTTTTTATTAACGTTTGGCTACAAATTTTTTCCGTAAAATGGATAATAAATTGAAAGTATGAATAGTGCTTAATAAGAAAATGAGAAATAAACTTAAAACAACTATTCAAGCACTCTTTCAAAAAGAGCCAATTTTGGAATTATTACTGGACCTTACAGCACCTATTAATTTTAAAGTTACAAAAACATTGAAATATAGTAGTTATAAGAAATTGAAATTTATCCTATGTTCGGTGACAACAATGAAACAAATAGGGATTTATAGACTGCCGGTTCAAACTCAAACACAACTGGTTAACCTTTTACATACACTTCGATTAGTACCGAATGTAAATTTCTTATGGCACAGTAATATTTGAGAGGTTAATCCGATCCGATCGGCCACATCAACAATACGCCCAAGTTAGCCGCGTAAATTTATTTTCGGCGAATTTGTTGAAAAATATTGCTTTCTTTTACTTACAGAAAAAGTTAAGGTTTAATCACAGACAAAATAATTTACCAGATTTCGCGATCCCATGTGACTCTCTACCCATTTTTTTCCAACATCACACACGTAACAGCAGACAAAAGATCCATGGGCCGTATGCGCCTTTGACCGGCTTTAACGTTTAAAGAACAGACAGTGCGCGAATTGATGTTGATGTTTGGTTGTCAAATAGGGAATGAGTGATCACAATAATAGGAAAGGGGGCTGAAACAAAATTTCGCGGATGGAACACAATGTACATGTACACACAATGCACACAATTTTGATGTTCTGAAATTTGCACAAAACAAACACAAACAAAAATGTGTACCATTGGAGAGTAAAATTTACTCAAAAAGTTATGTTTTCTGTGTAATACTATTTTCTATTGACTTAAAGAAAAAATATACAAATTGAGTTTCCAATATATAAAAAATTACAAAATTTTTCCGAAAAACGCGAGTTTTTGCGTTTACGAATTTTAATCTGAATTTTATCATGTATCATAACTTTTGTTTGGACACACTTTTAAAAACTCAATTCAGAGAAAAAAGATGTATTGAAAAATTTAGGAAATTAAAAAAAAATGGGGGTCGGTCATACGTATGAACTCCGTAGGACGCTTCGTTTAACCGCTAGGAACAAAAAATGGTTAAAAATTCAAAATCTGAATTTTATCAATTTTCCGATCTTTTGAATGCATACCTTTAAAACCTTAATGTAGAAAAAAATGATGTATACAAGGAAGGTAGGAAATGTCAAAATAGTGGGGGTTGGTCATACATATGAACCCCGTAGGACTCTTCGTTTAGCCGCTACGGGCAAAAAACCGTATGAAATTCAAATTTTTGAATCGCAGCAAAAGAACCTTTCAAACCGGAAGAAAATTGGTCAACTTGAGATTCAAAGTTAGGAAATTTAAAAAAAATGGGGGTCGGTCATACGTATGAACTCCGTAGGACGCTTTGTTTAGCCGCTAGGAACGAAAAATTGTTAAAAATTCAAAATCTGAATTTTATCAATTTTCCGATCTTCTGAATGCACACTTTTAAAACCTTAATTTAGAGAAAAATGATGTATCAAAAGAAGGTAGCAAATGTCAAAACAGTGGGGGTTGGTCATACATATGCATCCCGTAGGACGCTTCGTTTAGCCGCTACGGGCAAAAATCGTTAAAAATTCAAATTTTTACGGGAAAAGAACCCTCCAAACCGGAAGAAAATTGGTCAACTTGGGATTCAAAGTTAGGAAATTTAAAAAAAATTGGGGTCGGTCATACGTATGAACTCCGTAGGACGCTTCGTTTAGCCGCTAGGAACATAAAATCGTTAAAAATTCAAAATCTGAATTTTATCAATTTTCCGATCTTTTGAATGCACACCTTTAAAACCTCAATGTAGAGAAAAATGATGTATCAAAAGAAGGTAGGAAATGTCAAAACAGTGGGGGTTGGTTATACATATGCATCACGTAGGACGCTTCGTTTAGCCGCTACGGGCAAAAAACCGTTAAAAATTCAAATTTTTACCGGAAAAGAACCCTTCAAACCGGAAGAAAATCGGTCAACTTGGGATTCCCGGAAACTATGATGTCCTACAATCTGAAATTCAAAAAAATATTTACCATTTTCCACCAGTTTGAACAAATCTACCTGCTACGGGTCTAATGAACCAAAATTGTATTGAATAACCCGAGTAAGATTTGTAGAAAACAATTAAAACCGGCTCTACGGAAATACAGAGTGTCAAATCATAGAGATTTCTTGAGAGAGAGCTTTTGTTCCGATTTGCAAAAGCGAAAAGTAACGGTTCCTTAATACGCAAGTAAAGGTTGAAGTTTTCGTATTCGAGATGGGCATAAGAAGATCCAAAAAATAAATCAATCCCCATTTCCTAATCGAAAACCACATGACATGAAGTCGCATCCATCTCTCGTTTGAATCCATGGATAGATATCAAGAGAAAGTGTACTTTGCTTCTTAAGAAAAATAAATGAAGAGAGATCGTGCAATCAACAAAATGCCGAAATGTTCTCTCGAATACGTCTCATATTTAAGAGAGAGGGAGTAACCGCTAACGATGCGATAATTGCACGATCTCTCTTCATTTAATAAGCTTAAGCGCTAAAGTCGACTTCTTCTTGGATGGGTAACGCTATGTATTCGAGAGACACGATTTGATTCCCATTTTCATGATCTTCTTCGTTTCTCTCTTAGAAATATTTCGCGTGACGGAGCGACAATAATTGCACGATCTCTCTTATATTCTATAGTAGATTTTCTCTTGAGAGTCATTTATGGATACAGATTGTTTCATATCAAGAGAACTCTACTTAAAATTAAGAGATATTATGAAATCAAACAACCGAATTGTTCTCGCGAATACAGTTCATGCTCAAGAGAGTGAGAGAAATCGGTAAAAATTTGTACCCGAGAGAAACGATCGCTATTAATTTCTTTATTTCAAGCTTTCGCACGGAAAGAAGATGGTCTCTTAAAATCAAAACGACCAAAACTTTAAAACTACCATATCTCGAAAAGTTTTGAGCGAATTTCTTTGAAACTTTACAAAAACATTCTCCTTCTAATAAGACTGAATTCTACCAAATTTCATAAAACTTGTCCCGGTAGATCCGGAGTTTTGCCACGACAAACTTTTGTAAAAAGATCTTGTTTTATATATATAAAGATAGGCGACACGTTTTTTTGTTATCCCTTTTACAGGAAACCAGGTGAACTTACCAGGATGAAGATCATACCATTCGAAAGATTCGTTTTTCCTCTAAGTGCATCACTTAATTTTTTTTCTTAAATTTAATTATAAATTAGCTTCACTTTAAATTGAAATTAAAAAATTCAATGGGATAGTATGTGTGAATTGAGCACACGAATAGCGTAGACGATGCTTTTGGGATGTATGTATGTGTGGTAGTTATTTGCTTTTTGCCTGCAAATATGCTATTATATGATTATTTTTGGTTTGTGTCCCCAATATATGGCATGTACTAAATTAGTCAAAAATCAAGCCAAATGGATCAATCTTCTACTGGGGACACAAACCAAAAGAATTAACACATAATTGCATTCCTCTAAGAAAAAACCAAAATATAGAACATACTTATTTAACATTATCATTGGCATAAATCTTACGTTCAACTGTATAACCTATCATTTATGCCAAAATACGTGCATTGTTTTCACTCAAACGTATTATCTTTCTCAATGATAATGTGAGGGGTGAGGAGCAAATGCAGCCATATCACAGACAATAGGCATATGTTCATTCTTTTACATTTTGCCTTGAAGAAGGCAATCTTTGGCTAATAAAATTGCATTCTTCCAGACAAAAGCCAAAACAATGAACATATGGCCACAGCCAATAATATGGATGCACTACCACAGACAAAGTTAAAACCATCGTTTACTTATACTATTATTTTTTGCTAATTTGATAAAAATATATGCAAATTTTATTTAAAAAAATATGGAAAATCATAATTTTACAGTTATCCCTAGAAAACACGAGGTTATTTTTCACGAATATTTATGGAAAGCGAGCGAAAGTCTGAATTTTATCATATTTCCTAACTTTTCTATGGACCCACATTCAAAAACATAATTTAGAGAAATATGATATATGGTCAAAAGTTAATGGGGGTTGGTCATACATATACATAAACCTTCTAGAATGCTTTATTTAGCTGCTACGAGCAATAAACTATTAAAAATGCAAAATCTGAATTATATTATACGTCCAAACATTCGTCTGTACAATTTTAACACCTTCATTTAAAGAAAAAAGAAAAGGTAGGAATTAAAAGTTTGTTTGTTTGTACGGAAATTCTAGGTATATTTTATTTACAATATTTTTTTCGCAGAGCTTCATAATTTAATTAAAAACAAAATGATCCACGGTCCATGTGGTTTATTGAATCGTATCCCCGTCTGTATGGAAATTCAGCAAAAGCTTTTCTAAGGACTTTTACAATACAACTCAGGCCAATGTTAGATGCGTCGTGTTAATAGTATAACAGTTGACTTTCGTGGCCACTCTGTAGACAACCGTTATGTTGTTCCTTAAAATACATATCTTTTAGCGTTTGATTGCCACTAAAATGTGGAAGTTCTTGGCTCAGTTAAGAGCCTAAGATATATGTACAAATATGTGCCTCATTACAGTTTGGAAGAGTTTGAGGTGGAGTTGAGGCCAAAGTTTATGTAGATGAAATCGATAGCTTTTTGTCCGGTCACTATGTTGGATCTACGGAAGCAAATTGGCGCATAAATGAGTATCCAATGCATTACCAGTCACATAATATATTATAGTTCGACTTGAATGTCGCTTGCTTCACCGGCAAAATGTAGTCTTTAAGGAAGGAAATGTTCAGCAAGCTCTTCAAAATCACAGCATAACAGGATTGACTCCATTCTTTGTAGTCAATCAAATTGAAGTGTTCCAAAGTGCCAATGCCGAGCAGCGTTCCGCTATTGATTGAGTTTTACAGGAAGTTTTAAATAGTAATACTGATTGTAATATTTTTTGTCTTGCAGCACATGCTGGTTGTTGTAAGACGTTTGCCCAAACCTCTATTATTCACAAATGGAATTCTTTGAAACTCTAATGTATTGCCACTCTTTTAATGCAAGATAGAATTCTTCAAAAAGTTTTCAAATAGCTCATGGCCATTTTAGAGAATTCCGCAACAAGCCTCTCTGTAAACAATGAACAAGCTTAGTTCACAAGATCTGCATCTATCATTATCACAGATGAAATTTCAATATGTCATCTAAACTTTACGGAGGTAAAACTATTCTACTCTGTGGAGATTTTTGACGAACATTCCAGTTGTACCTACCTCATGGTACACGTGTACCACTTTTTGAGAATTGCCTTATTTCATGGTCCGTATTTTCGATATTCCACAAAATAACTTTGACCCAAACCATGAGAGCCTTACCTCATGATATAGAATTCGTATAATTTCCTAATTATTCAGGTACACTTCTGCCATTTTCCTTTGAAAGAACTCAATTTCCCGTCATTCTGGATTTTGCGATGACAATTCATAAATCCCAGGGGACAATGTTTCAAAAAGTATGAGTAGAGTAGATGACAATTAATAAATCCCAGGGGACAATGTTTCAAAAAGTGGGAGTAGAGCTATATATCTGAAACACCAGCACAAGGTTATAGCAGGAGATGATTGAATTTTTGCAAAAAGTATTGTTTATGAGGAACTTTATGATCTTTTTGAATTCGCAACCGCATGCGCTAGGTTTTTGAAAGTTGTAGGTGGGGCCTCATTCAATAAAGCTGTACGTTGAAGTGCTGAATGAGTTTAAATGATTGCTACTGCAGTCTGAACTAAATCACCTGTTTACTGACAATGCTACTGTATATGGAAAGACATGCGCGAGCTATTAGAGTGAGCGTAGCGAACGACGGGGGTTGGCGAGCGCAGCGAGCAGGGGGCGCCCCCCTAGTAAGTATAAATAAGCGTAATTTATATAACTAGGGGGACGCCCCCTGCTCGCTACGCTCGCCAACCCCCGCCGTTCGCTACGCTCACTCTAATAGCTCGCGCGGGGCGCTATGTGAATAGTAGCATTGTAAGTAAAAAGTTTTTCTAGTTCAGACTGTAGTAGCAATCATTTCAGCAAATTTTGCACGTCAAAGTACATCTATATTGAATGAGGCCCTATCTATAATTATCGAAAACCTTGCGGGTGCAGTTGCGGATCTTAAAAGATCTGAAAATTTTCTCATACAAAATACTTTTTGTAAGAATTATTTCATTTTCTGCCAAATGACCTTGGCCTTGTGTTTCAGAAATACATATAGACGCGCAATCGATCAAACGATCTAACTCTACTGGCTACAACATACGATTAACGGTGAGAAAATATAGGTAGTTTGAGTAGGATTCCTTCCTTTTGAAACGTTTGGGATTTACGGGATTTATTAATTGTCATCGCAAAAGCCAGAATAACGGGAAATTGAGTTTTTTTGAAAAGAAAAAGACAGAAGTGTACTTGCATAATTAAGGTTTAACTTTGTTGTCAAAATACGTGTGTTTCGGAAAACTCCTGCTACAATCTCACAATCCAAACAATTTTCTTGTACAGTTGAACTAAACGAATAGGTGAACCATCGACCAAGCAAGTCATGTCCTGTACTCAAATTACGAATAAGTAAAAGTATGCAATTTGGTTTTGAAAATTAATTTGTGGAATCGGGAGCCCACTAACATCAACTGAAATTAAAAATTCTACTGGAAAATTATTTTGCCCTCTATAGTCATCACTCAAGATGTAATCGGAATTCAAATATATTCGTTCCTCTCCGGAAAGACTGTTAAAGATATCTGCATCGATGAAAGATCAGTTTCCATATTTGGGTGCTAATATAACCGAATTGAGAATATCGTTAGAATTTATGGTTTCAGATACACTGCCATAAGTATCTGCAATCACGAAGTTGCTAGCTAAATGAGAAGGAATTTCAATAACATCTTGGCTGTAATCTGGAAATGTGGGTAAAGTTCCATTACCAAGAGATTTAAGAAATTTAACGAATTCAATCTCATGAGGTGAAGCTCTCATGTTTCGGGTAAAAGTTATTTTGTGTAATTTTGAAAATTCGGACCATGAAATAAGGCAATTCATAATAAGTGGTACACGTGTACCGCGAGATATAGCTGGCAATATTCGTCAAAAATCTCCACAGTAAAATAGTCTTACCTCCGAAAAGTTTAGTTGAAGTACCGAAGGAATCGTTTGTTGAACAAAATTTCTTGAATAGCTAATAAAGCACGGTTATATGAATCATTTGCTGTACAGTTTCTTAAGAATTCTTCACATATGAAAATTTTGAATTCATTCCGCAAATCTAAAGCATTTGTAGGAAAGTTCATACCACAAATAAGATATGGCAAATAACTCTCTTAACTGCTGAGAGGGCTTACACATTTTTACTTCTAATAAATATTCACGCTACTCTCCATCAGTTCATGCGATACGTCGTGCATGTGCTGAAAATGTGCAGTAAATAATGTTTCCAACAGTACCCAAATCCTGATGGGATCTCGAACATGAAGCAAAATATTCTCAAATGGAACAACTCAACATAAAACATAAAATAATCTGGCAATAGCTCTACTACTTCCTTTTTGAGGTTTTTCCCATTTATTTTCTTTATCTACATAAATATAATGCATCGAAGTCTCTGTATATAGAAACTCGGAAGAACTAATTCGATTGATTTCATAGAATGCAGTAAATTTTGTTGTTCTGTGGTTTTTAAGAGCTTACTTAACATTTCCTTCCCTAAAGACTCCATTCTGCCGGTGGGGCAAGTAACATTCAAGTCGAACTATAATATATTACGTGACTGTTAATGCATTGGATACTCATTTATGCGCCAACTATCTTCCGTAGATCCAATATAGTTACCGGTCAAAAAGCTATCGATTTCATCTATATAATCTTTGCTATCAACTCCACCTCAAACTCTTCCAAACTGTAATGAGGCACAGTGGTATCCCTTATAAACATATTTGTACATATATTTTAGGCTCTTAACTGTGTCAAGAACTTCCACATTTAAGTAGCAATCAAATTTCGCTAAAAGATGTGGATTTTAAGGAACAGCATAACGGTTGCCAACACAGTGGCCACGAAAGTCAACTGTTGTACCATTTACACGACGCATCTAACATTGGCTTGACTTGTATTGTAAAGTCCTAGGAAAAGCTTTTGCTGCATTTACCATCTCTCATACAGACGGGGATACGATTCAATAAACCACATGGACCGTGGATTATATGGTTTTTAACTAAATTATGAAGTTGTGGGAAATAGATATATATTGTAAATAATATATATCTGGAATTTCCGTACAAACGAACCAATTTCATTTCCTAATTTTTCTTTTTTCTCTAAATTGAGGTTTAAAAGTGTGCAGACAAAAGTTTGGAAATATGATATAATTGCAGATTTTGAATTTTTAACAGTTTTTTGCTCGTAGCGGCTAAACCAAGCATTGTAGGGGTATGTCCAACCTCCATTATTTTTTCATTTCCCAACTTTTGGCCATATATCATATTTCTCTAAATTATGTTTTTAAATGTGGGTCCTTAAAAAAGTTGGGATATGTGATAAAATTCAGACTTTCGCTCGCTTTCCATAAATATTCGTGAAATTTAACCTCGCGTTTTCTAGAAATAACTGTAAAACTGTGATTTTCCATATTTCGTAAAATAAAAGTTGCATATATTTTTATCAAATTAGCAAAAAAAATGGTATAAGTAAACGATGGCCTTAAATTTGTCTGTGGTAATGCATCCATAGTATTATCTGTGGCCATATGTTCATTGTTTCGGTTTTTAACTGGAAGAATGCAATTTTCAGGCATGCAATTTCCAGCCATGCAATTTCCAGGCAAAAAGCAAAAGAATGAACATATGAATATTGTGTGTGATATTGCTGCATTTGCCGCTCACATTATCATTGACATAGATATTAGGTTTGAGTGAAAAGAATGCATGTATTTGGCATAAATGGTTGGTTATTCAGTCGATCGTATGATCTATGCAAACGATAATGTTACATAAGTACGTTCTATATTTTGATTTTTTTTTAAGACGAATGCAATCATATGCAATTATATGTTAATTCTTTTGGTTTGTGTCCCCAGTAGAAGATTGATCCATTTGGTTTGATTTTCGACTAATTTAGTACTTACCATTTATCGGGGACACAAACCAAAAAATCACATATGGTTGAATATTTCCAGGCAAAAAGCAAAACAATCGAATGCATACATTCTTCCCAAAAGCATCATCTACGCTATACGTGTGCTCAATTCACACATAATATCCCATTGAATTTTTTTATTTCAATTTAAAATTAAACTTATTTATAATTAAATTTTAGAAAAAAAATAGGTGACGCATATAGATATCAGCGAAAATCATTAAAATAACATTGACAATACGCGCAATTTCAATAATAACAGTGATAATCACTATAATGACACTTATAATACGCTTAATTTCAATCATAACTGTGATAATCACTAAAAGAACAGTGACGATACGGATATCTTCAATAACAAGAGTGATAATCACTAAAATAACAGTTACAATACGCGTAGTTTCAATAATATCGGTGATAGTCACTAAAATAAGAGTGGTAATACGGGTAATCTCAATAATAACAGTGATAATCACTAAAGAAACCGTTATAACACGCTTAATTTCCATAATAACAGTGATAATCAATAAAGTAACAGTTATTATGCGCGTGATTTCAGTAACAACAGTGATAATCACTAAAATTACGGTTATCATACGCGCAATTTGAACAATTACAGTGATAGTCACTTAAATAACAGTGACAATACAGGTAATTTCAATGATAACGGTGATCGTCACTAAAATAACAGTGACAATACGCGTAATTTCAATAACAACATTGAGAATCCCTAAAAAAAAAGTGACAATACGGGTAATTTCAATAATAACAGTGATAATTTATTTATTTATTTATTCGATACTTAATACAAGTAGAGATACAATACAGATTAAAATACTAAATACAGTAGAGATATAATAAAGATTTTACAGATAGGATATTTAGCAAATAGAACATTTACTGTAAGGTGGAAAAAACAAAAAGACAAAAAGCAAAAAACAAATAATACTATTGCCTAAGGACAAATAATACTATTGCCTAAGGAAAAAAGCAAAAACGAACTAGTATGACAAAGTTACAAGCAACGGTTGAAGCAGGTACATGAGAACAGCTACAAAAGATGGGATATATCTCCTAGGTTCCGAATTAGGGAACGGATGCAACTCTCCCTCTGTGCGGGCTCGACGAGCTGAACAACTCGATTGTAGGTGCGAATCATGCGACCAATAGGCTCCATCATGAAATAGCAAGTACGGTGGTAAGCAACCTCAAACATGTTGCCTGATCTCAGATTCCACGCAGGATCACGCAGAATCATGCAGTCCTTTACAAAGGGGGCCTGAATGGACTCCTGCAAGATGCCCCGCACAAAGCAGATGTCAGCTATTTTACGACGATAAGATAGTGTCTGAAGACCAATAAGCCCAAGCCGGTCGGCATACGGTGGGAGGTGAAATGGATCCGACCAAGGCAGGTCCCTAAGAGCACTATAGAGAAACCGCTTCTGGACTGCTTCAATCCTGTCCGAATGGACCTTATGGTAAGGAGACCAAACCTGGGAGGCATACTCAAGGATCGGGCGTACAATTGAAATGAAAAGAGACTTGCAGATATAGGGATCAGCAAACTCTTTTGACCACCTAAGAGTAAAGCCCAGCAGTCCGCTAGCTTTCCGAACCACAAAGTCAATGTGATCGGTGAATGATAGTTTCGTGTCCAAAAAGACACCTAGATCTTGGATCAGGCCCACAGTACCGATGGTTAACCCATTAATGCAGTAAGAATGAGACACGTAATTACGCTTCCTCGAGAAACTGACGTGTTCACACTTGGAGTTATTAAGGACAAGGTTGCATTGTCGGCACCATAAGGCGAAGCAGTTAATGTCATTCTGCAGCAGTTGACAGTCATGCGGGTAGACTATATTTTTAAATATTTTTGTATCATCCGCATAACTAAGGATGACTGAGTGTCGCACGACCTTGGCAGCATCATTAGTTGTAAATATGAACAGAAGGGGGCCAATATGGCTGCCCTGAGGAACACCTGAGGTAGCAGAGATAGATTTCGACGTCCAGGACCTGAAGAGAATACGATAGGTGCGATTTCGCAAGTAAGAATCAATCCATGATTGGAGGGGCGGGGGACAACCAGCTAAACTCAGCTTGAGAGTGATCAAGCTGTGAGGGATGCTGTCAAATGCCTTATTCATATCTAATCATCAAAATATCAGTTAAATATTCATAATCACCAAAATATCAGTTATAATACGCGTAGTTTCAATAATAACAGTGATAATCACTAAAATAACAGTTACAATGAGGGTAATTTCAATGATAACAGTGATAATCGCTCAAATAACAGTGACAGAAAGCGTAATTTCAATAAAAGCGGTGATAATCTCTGAAATAATAGTTATAATATGCGTAATTTCAACAATAATAGTCATAATCAACAAAATAACAGTGACAATACCCATTATTTCAATAATAACAATGATAATCACTAAACGAACAGTGCCAATATGGGTAATTTCAAAACTAGCAGCGATAATTACTGAAATAACAGTGACAATGCGCGTAATTTCGCGATAATCACTATAACAGTGACAATACGCATAATTCCAATAATAACAGTGTAAAACACCAAAATAACGGTTATAATACGCGTAATTTATATAATAACAGTGATAATCACTAAAATTACAGTTATAATATGCGTAAGTTCAACAATATAGGTGATAATCACTAAAATAACATCGAAAATACGCGTAATTTCAATAATAACAGTGATAATCACTGAAATAACACTTATAATACGCATAATTGCAATTTTAACAGTGATAATCACTAAAATAACAGGGACAATACGGGTAATCTATATATAAATAGGCGACACGTATTTTTGTTATCCCTTTTACAGGAAACCAGGTGGAACTACCAGCATAAAAATTATACCATTCGAAAGATTAGTTTTTCCTCTATGTGCATCACCTAATTTTTTTTCTTAAATTTAATTATAAATTAGTTTAATTTTAAATTGAAATTAAAAAATTCAATGGGATAGTATGTGTGAATTGAGCACACGTATAGCGTAGATGATGCTTTTAGGAAGAATGTGTGCGTGTGAATGTTTTACTTTTTGCCTGGAAATATGCAACCATATGTGAATTTTTGGTTTGTGTCCCCGATACATAACAAGTACTAAATTAGTCGAAAATCAAACCAAATGGATCAATCTTCTACAGGTGACACAAACCAAAAGAATTAACATATAATTGCATTCCTCTACGAAAAAATTAAAATATAGAACATACTTATGTAACATTATCATTAGCAGAGATCATACGTTCGACTGAATAAACAACCATTTATGCCAAATACGTGCAGTCTTTTCACTCAAACCTAATTTCTATGCCAATGATAATGTGAGGGGCAAATGCAGCCATATCACAGACAATATTCACATGTTCATGCTTTTGTTTTTTGCCTGGAAGAAGGCAATCTTTGGCTAATAAAATTGCATTCTCCCAGACAAAAGCCAAAACAATGATCATATGGCCACAGAGAATAATATGGATGCATTACCACAGACAAATTTAAAGCCATCGTTTACTTATACCATTGTTTTTTTCTAATTTGATAAAAATATATGCAAATTTTATGTCAAAAAATATGGTAAATCACAATTTTACAGTTATTTCTAGAAAACGCGAAGTTATCTTTCACGAATATTTATGGAAAGCGAACGAAAGTCTGAATTTTATCATGTTTCCCAACTTTTGTATGGACCCACATTTAAAACATTATTTAGAGAAATATAATATATGGCCAAAAGTTGGGAAATGCAAAAATAATAGGGGTTGGTCATACCCCCCAGAATGCTTGATTTAGCCGCTACGAGCCAAAAACTGTTTAAAATTGAGAATCTGAAATTATATCATATATCCAAACTTTTGTCTGCTCGCCCTTAAAATCTCAATTTAGAGAAAAAAGAAAAGGTAGGAAATGAAGGTTGGTACGTTTGTACAAAAATTCCAGATACATATTATTTACAATATACAATGTATTTCCCACAACTTCATAATTTAGTTAAAAACCACATGATCCACGGTTCATGTGGTTTATTGAATCGTATCCCCGTCTGTATCAGAGATGGTAAATGCAGCAAAAGCGTTTCTAAGGACTTTTACAATACAACTCAGGGCAATGTTAGATGCGCCGTGTTAATGGTATAACAGTTGACTTTCGTGGCCACTCTGTTGACAGCCGTTATGCTGTTCCTTAAAATCCATATCTTTTAGCGAAATTTGATTGCTACTTAAATGTGGAAGTTCTTGGCACAGTTAAGAGCCTAAAATATATGCACAAATATGTTAATAAGGGATACGACTGTGCCTCATTACAGTTTGCAAGAGTTTGAGGTGGAGTTGAGGGCAAAGTTTATATAGATGAAATCAATAGCTCTTTGTCCGGTCACTATGTTGGATCTACGGAAGCTAATTGGCGCATGAATGAGTATCCAATGCATTACCAGTCACGTAATATATTATAGTTCGACTTGAATGTTACTTGCCTCACCGGCAAAGTGTAGTCTTTAGGAAAGGAAATGTTCAGCAAGCTCTTACAAATCACAGAAGAACAAAATTGACTGCATTCTATGAAATCAATCGAATTAGTTCTTCCGAGTTATATATACAGACACGCCAATACATTATATTTAGGTAGATAAAGAAAAGAAATCGAAAAACCTCAAAGAGGAAGTAGTAGAGCTATTGCTACATTATTTTATGTTTTATGTTGAGATGTTCCATTTGAGACTATTTTGCTTCATGTTCGAGGTCCCATCAGGATTTGGGTACTGTTGGGAACATTATTTACTGCACATTTTCAGCACATGCACGACGTGTCGCATGAAATTATGGAGAGTGGCGTGAATATTTATTAGAAGTAAAAGAGTGCTAGTCCTCTCAGCAGTTAAGAGAGTTATTTGCCATATCCTATTTGTGGTATGAACGTTCCTACAAATGCATTAGATTTGTGTAATGAATTCAAAATATTCAGGTGTGAAGACGTTTTAAGAAATTCTTCAGAAAATGATTCATATAACCGTGCTTTATTAGCTATTTAGGATATTTTTTTCAGTAAACGATTCATTCGGTACTCCAACTAAACTTTTCGGATATAAGACTATTTTACCCTGTGGAGATTTTTGACGAATATTGCCACCTACATCTCACGGTACACGTGTACCACTTATTGAGATACCACTTATTGCCTTACTTCATGGTCCAAATTTTCAAAATTCCACAAAATAACTTTTACTCAAAACATGAGAGCTTTACCTCATGAGATTGAATTCGTTGAATTTCTTAAATCTCTTGGTAATGGAACTTTACCCACATTTCCAGATTACAGCCAAGATGTTATTGAAATTCCTACCCATTTAGTTAGCTGCAACTTCGTGATTCCAGATACTTATGGCAATGTATCTGAAACCATAAAGTCTAACGATATTCTCAATTCGGTTATATTAGCACCCAAATATGAAGGCTGTACTTTCATTGATGCAGAAATCTTTAACAGCCTGGTCGGAGAGAAACGAATATATTTGAGTTCCAATAAAATCTTGAGTGATGATTATAGAGAGCAAAATAATTTTCCAGTAGAATTTTTCAACTCAGTTGATGTAAGTTGGCTCCCGATCCCACAAATTTATTTTAAAAACCAAATTACATACTTTTACTTATTCGTAATTTGTGTACGGGACAATGACTTGCTTGGTCAATGGTACACCTATTCGCTTAGTTCAAATGCAAAAAAAAATTTTTTGGATTGTGAGATTTTAGCAGGAGTTTTCCGAAACACACGTATTTTGACACGTGTGACGTATTTTTGCCTTTTTCCTTTCAAGAAACTCAACTTCCCGTCATTCTGGCTTTTCCGATGACAATTAATAAATCCCAGGGGCAAACGTTTCAAAAATCAGGAATCTTACTCTAACAACCTATATTTTCTCATCGTTAATTGTATGTTGTAGCCAAGAGAGTTAGATCGTTTAACCGATTGCGTGTTTATATGTATTTCTGAAACACAAAGCCAAGGTCATTTGGCAGAAGATGAAAGAATTTTTACAAAAAGTATTTTGTATGAGAAAATTTTAAGATCTTTTAAGATCCGCAGCCGCACCCGCAAGGTTTTTGAAAATTATAGATAGGGCCTCATTCAATATAGATGTACTTTGACGTGCAAAATGAGCTGAAATGATATCTACTACAGTCTGAACTAACTAACCTTTTTACTTACAATGCTATTGTTTATATAGCTCCATGCGCGAGCTATTAGAATGAGCGGAGCGAACGGCGGGGGTTGGCGAGAGTAGCGAGCTGGGGGCGCCCCCCTAGTAATAACTAGAAGAACAGTGACAATATGGGTAATTTAGATAATAAAAGCGATAATAACAAAAATAACTGTGACAATGCGCGTAATTTTAATATAAACAGTGATAATAACTAAACTAACAGCGACAATACGGGTAATTTCAATAATAACAGTCATAATTACTAAAATAACAGTTATAATACGCGTAATTTCAATAATTACTGTGATAGTCACCAAAATAACAGTTATAATACGCGTAATTTCAATAATAACAGTGATAATCACTAAAAGAACAGTGACAATATGGGTAATTTCAATAATAACAGCGATAATAACTAAAATAACAGTGAAGATATGCGTAATTACAATATAAACTGTGACAATAACTAAAATAACAATGACAACACGAGTAATTTCAATAATAGTAGTGATAATCATAAAAATAACAGTTATAATACGCGTAATTTCAATGTGAACAGTGATAATCACTGAAAGAACAGTGACAATATGGGTAATTTATATAATACCAGCGATAATAACTAAAAAAACAGTGACAAAAAGCGTAATTTGAATATAAACAGTGATAATAACTAAACTTACAGTGGCAGCACGGGTAATTTCAATAATAATAGTGATAAACACTTAAATAACAGTGACAATACGCGTAAATTCATTAATAACAGTGATAATCACTAAAATAACAGTTATAACACGCGTAATTTCAATAATAACAGTGATTTTCAATAAAATAACAGTTATAATACACGTAATTTCAATAATAACAGTGAAGGTGACTAAAATGATATTTATAGTATGTGTAATTTAAATAATAACAGTGATAATTTCTATAATAACAGTGACAATACGGGCAATTCCTATAATAACATAGATAATCGCTAAAATAACAGTTGTAATACGCGTAATTTCAATAAAAACAATACAATGATAAACACTATAGCAGTGACAGTACGCATAATTCCAATAATAACAGTATAAATCACCAAAATAACAATTATAATACGCGTAATTTATATAATAATAGTGATTATCACTAAAATTATAGTTATAATACCGGTAATTTCAATAATAACAGTGAAAAAAACTATTATAACAGTGCCAATACACATAATTCCAATAATAACATTGACAATCACTAAAATAACAGTTATAATACACGTAATTCCAAGAGTAACAGTGATTATCACTAAAATAATAGTTTGAATACCCGTAATTTGAATAATATCGGTGATAAACACTAAAATAACAGTGACAATACGCGTAATTTCAATAATAACAGTGATAATCTCTAAAATAACAGTTACAATGAGGGTAATTTCAATAATAACAGTGATAATCGCTAAAATAACATTGACAGTAAGCGTAGTTTCAATAAAAACAGTGATAATCTCTGAAATAATAGTTATAATATTCGTAATTTCAACAATCATTGTCACAGTCACTAAAATAACAGTGACAATACCCGTTATTTCAATAATATCGGTGAGAATCACTAAAATACTGGTGTCAATACACTTAATTTCAATAATAACAATGATAATCACTAAAAGAACAGTGCCAATATGGGTAATTTCAATAATAGCAGCGATAATAGCTAAACTAACATTGACAATGCGGGTAATTTCAATAATAACAGTGATAATCACTAAAATAACAGTTAAAATACACGTAATTTCAATAACAACCGTGATAATCACTAAAATAATAACTTTAGTGCCCGTAATTTCAATAATTTCGGTGATAATCATTTAAATAACAGTGACAATACGCGAAATTTTAATAATTACAGCGATAATCACTAAAATAACAGTGACAATTAGGGTAATTTCAATATTAACAGTGATTATCACTGAAATAATAGTTATAATACGCGTAATTTCAATAGTTATAGTGATAATCACTAATATAACAGTGACAATACACGTTATTTCAATAATATCGGAGATAATCACTAAAATACTAGTGACAATACGCGTAATTTCAATAATAACAGTGATAATCATTAAAAGAACAGTGTCAATATGGGTAATTTCAGTAAAAACAGCGATGTTGGGGTGTTTACGAGGGGTTTTTTTTTCTCAATGAGCCGAATTACACTTTACAATCGTTTATATCTTTTCTTGAACCTCTTATCATTAGTACAGAATTCCCTTTACAAATTAATATATCTTTTCCTAGCAAATCAAAATTCTTACAACAGTACAAACGTTCTTCTACAATTGAACATCATTTGTCCTAACAAACCCTTTCTTAATGTACAAAATTTCTTTTACGATTGACCATACGTTTTCTCGTTAAATTTCTCAAAGTACAAAATTTTTCTTCAATTGAACATAAATTTTCCTAATGAACCCTCTTTTAAAGTACAAAATTTCTTTTCAATTAACCATTCGTTTTCTTGGTAAAATCTCTCTCAAAGTATAAAGTTTCTTTTACATTTGGCCATACGTTTACTTGTTAACTCTCTCTAAGTACAAAATTTCTTCTACAATTGACCATACGTTAACTTGTTAAATCTCTCTCAAAGTGCAAGGTTTCTTCTACAATTGACCATACGTTTACTTGGTAAAATCTCTCAAAGTACAAAATTTATTTTCAATTAAACACCTAATTACAAAAACCTCTCTCAAATTTCTAGCAACAATACAGTTAATTGGGCCTTCACTTTTTCCATGACTTCACTGCCTTCTTGTGTTGTCGGTAGTTCTTCCTCTCCATCTAAAGCCTGTTGATTTCCAGGCTGGCGGCCCTTTTTTCGCTCTTAGTGCTGGTGTTGTGGATGATATCCAGATTAAATTAAACATAATTAGAAATAACTCATTCACATAACTCACGATACATCAAAAGACATAAGCAATCGAAAGAAGATCACTATTCGCGTCAACAAGCATAACCATAACTCTGAAAACTTATGATACTTCGTAAAAACATAAAATACACAACATCCCTCGTCATAACCTACTCTGAAATGTCAAAACGAAAATGTAAACAACTCACGCGATCAGTTCTAAAAAACTAGGCTGGTCGCTGAGCGATGGCGCCACGGCACACAAGGTGGATTTCGTGAAATATGGCAACCACGCAAAATGAAGCAAAGTCCCGGTTTCAGGAAATATAATGCGAGGAAAATTTCAGGAAATTATCAGTCGCTGATTGGATCTCTCCTTGGACACTAAAAGGAAATAGTAAGTAGATCCCTACCGAAAACGGTTCTAGCAACCTATCGGTTTTTAGGAAACCCAAAGGGTTGAAAGTGGTTCTTGTAACCCACCAACTCGGGCTCCAGCCACACTACCGAACACGGTTCTAGTAACCTATCGGTATTGGAGGGGAATTCCCAGTTGAAAGCGGCTATCAGAGCCCTACAACTGAGTTCCTGACCAGGCATTAATCGGGGCTATTTCGTAGTGTCGGGGACAGCACGGACTACGCTAGCGGAGGCGCTACGGGACTCAGCGGCCGGCCCAAGACCAATCTCCTTGGAAGAGTACCGGGCCAGGAGACGAGGTAGGACAGAAGACACCACACCAGCACCGGAGCCCCCTCGTCCCCCGAAGTATCGCACTGGCGCGGAGGCCAAGTTCCGGCGAGCAATCGAGGAGGTTCGCCGTCGCCTGCTGATTGCGGTTGGGCAGGAAGAGCGCCTGCGGATCAGCCGTGAGCTCCAGAGGCTCCATAGCGAACGGCTGCGATACCGCCAAGAGAAGAGGCAGGCACAGAAGCGTCAGAAGACCACTACGAGAGGGAAGAGTCGGAAATAAAAATGTATAGTTATAAGTGAAACACGCAAATAAATAGAAATTAGTTAAATGAACGTACTTTTGGTTGTGAGGATTTAAAGGCTAAGGTTGGAATTTACGAATAGTCCGAGGATAGGCAAAACTTGAATAAGATACCAAACTGGAAATAATATTGGAAGATACACATAATACTTTGGATTATATAGAGTAGAGGTAACAATAAGGAAATTGTAGTGGAAGTTAAATGTAACTTTGGATTGTATAGAGTAAAGATATCAAACTGGAAATAATATTGGAAGATACACATGACACTTTGGATTATATAGAGTAGAGAGTAAGATATCAAACTGGAAATAATATTGGAAGATACACATAATACTTTGGATTATATAGAGTAGAGAGTAAGATATCAAACTGGAAATAATATTGGAAGATACACATGACACTTTGGATTATATAGAGTAGAGAGTAAGATACCAAACTGGAAATAATATTGGAAGATACACATAATACTTTGGATTATATAGAGTAGAGGTAACAATAAGGAAATTGTAGTGGGAGTTAAATGTAACTTTGGATTGTATAGAGTAAAGATATCAAATTGGAAATAATATTGGAAGATACACATAATACTTTGGATTATATAGAGTAGAGGTAACAATAAGGAAATTGTAGTGGGAGTTAAATGTAACTTTGGATTGTATAGAGTAAAGATATCAAATTGGAAATAATATTGGAAGATTCACATAACACTTTGAATTATATAGAGTAAAGATAGTAATAAGGAAATCTTATTGGAAAATATTTAGAGCATTTTGAATTGTAATAGTTAAGGAATTTGAACTGACCAAATTGTTGAACAATAAATAGATGAACCACGCAACCAAAACATGTATTTAAAGCCTGCCTTCAACATAAAGTTAAATGAAGCTAAAGGTAAATCTACACACTGACTGCTAGCATAAAAATTAAATTATTTAACAGAAAAAAAAATATAAGTATATATATAAGAACACAGATTCAAAAATATATACACAACAACTGATATATATTCCCAACAACTGGCGCAGCCGCAATAAAGAACCTAAGCGCAAATAATCTTGAGCAGAATTAAGCAAATTAAATTTAAACAAGCCAGATGTTGAAGGTACGCTGTAGGCTATAAGAATAAAAAAGGAATGTTTGTAAATTAATATTAAGGAATATTGTACTAATTTGAAAAAAAAAGGAATTCAAAAAAAAAAAAAAAAAGAAACAAAAAAAAAAAAAAAAACAGAACATAAAAAAGAAAAAAGAAGAAAAAATATATAAGAGAAGAATATACGAAAAAAGAAAAAAACAAATAAGAAAAGAATATATAACACATAGGATAAATGAAAGCAAAAAATTTACTATCGAAATTATAACAAAAAAAAAAAGAAGTTAATATGGAACAGTTGGAGACAACAACATATGGCCCATTCAACCCCAAAATCAACAGTAACTAAATGGTTTTCGAGTTTTTGTGAGAAATTAGAATATTTTTCAATCGATAATCCAGATCCAGAATTCTCTACAAGCACTGAGGAAACCCACACAGGTGAAGAATCTAACAAAAAAAAGGACAACGAGGAAGGAACAAATAACAAAACTAACGTATTGATGTCAAGCAACCAGGAAACTTATCAGATACCAGAACCGGGAATAGAAAATCAGATAGAAGGAAATATAGAAACAGGAAATATACAACAAACGCCAGAAAAGCCAGAAACAGACATAGTGCAGCTGAGACACGGGAGAAAATATTGTAAGACGAACTCGGACCAAGGAAAAGACGACCACGCCAACAACAAACCACAACCAACAACAATAAACACACGAACAGAGATCGAGGAAAAAGAAATTGAGGAAACAAAAGGAATAGAAGTTCAAGAAACTAAAGTAACTGAGAGCAAAAGAATGGCCAACATACAATTAGTAAACAACGTTTTATATAACAACGTACCGATATTAATGGGAGAAGATAGCCCGCGAAAGCAAAATGAGGTCAATGAATTCATTAACTGCGCTCGCCTGGGATACGAGACACTCTTGGAAGCACAAGATAAGGCGCTCTTCGTAAAACTATTACCGACACGGTTAAGAGGGCGAGCTCTAGAAGCCGTACAAGCTGGAGTAAATGACACACTCGATGATGTATTCAACACCCTTAGATCGAACTTAATCCAGAACACCTCCTACATAACTCTAAACACTCAATTAAGGAGCGTGCAACAACTACCCATGGAAACACTGATGGGCTACTTCAATAGGGTTAAAACACTCATAAATGCTTGCAAGAACGCAGCAGAACAACAATACGCCAACGGGGGTGAAGGTTTAAAGATAGAAATTGAAGAAGTAGGCCTGCATTGCTTTAAGTTAGGGATAACAAACTCTAACTACAAGTTCTACCTGCTCCAGGATTGCGACAACAACTTGGAAGAAAAATAGCAAGGCTTGAACAAACTGAACAATGTATGCAACAGGGCACTACGAATCAATACCTTGCAAGTCTGCAACCAGTAATCCCAGGGTTGCACACCATGAACCAATCTGGAAACCAGTTTCACAATCAAGTGAAAAAAGAACCCCGAACGTTTGGACAGAACCAGCAACAACCACAATACCAGTCGGCGAGTAACTACAGCAGATACAATGGGTACCAAGAGACGCCAAGAAACTACAACACCAATACACCCCGGGAGAAACAGGATAAGCGACAGATAAGATGTCATTTCTGTGGAAGACCAGGACACGTTATAGCTGAATGTCGTACGAAGCAAATGACGCCATTCTGTACGAGTTGTAAGACATATGGCCATACGATTCAAAACTGTAACGCGCACGGCAGAAATCAACAAAACCAAGCTTCAAATGGATATAGAGGGCGTCAAGTGAATCACGCCACCGCGAACGCAGCAAACGAGAAATGCAATTTCTGTCTGGAAAGTGGACATACGGAATTTAGGTGCTATTTAAGGGAAAGATGGGAACGGTTGCAGCTAGAAAAACAAGCAGCAAACATACAAACGGGAAACTGCGAAGAGACGACCGGGCACACCGCGAGTCGTCGCTAACAGAAAAAGGAAAGCGGTGTGAAACCTGTCCAGACGTCCCTATAGTCAATTTACCCCTAAATATTGCAAGAAGTAGCCGGAATAAGTTCATAGTGGACACAGGAGCCGAAATAAGTCTCATAAAGGAGGAAGAAATTAATGAATCAATGAAAAAGGACATAAATAGGGAAGAGATAATCAGGCTCAACACCATTTCAGGGGAAATTTCCACGAAGGGGACGATCACAGGGCACATAAATTTGGAAAAGATATATCCATGCAAATTCCACATCATCGAAACTGTCAACGAAAATAGTGTAACGGGTCTGCTGGGCAACGACTTCTTGTCCAGACATTGCAACATCGAGGGCCCCGCGAAAAAGCTCGTGTTCTTGTCCACAAGTAATGGGCAAAGAACGGTTATTAAATTCGAGGAAAACCAAAACAGAAGTACGAATGACGTTCATTTGGTGGACGTCATAGCAGCTTGTAAAACAAACCTTGAGCGTAGCCACACCAGGGAGGGAGACACCCGAGAATTCCAAAGTAAAATGGGGGGTGATAAGAAACCTGCAATACTGGAAAAAGATTACGCCAAGCAGCCAGAGGAATCCCGACAAACGGAGGAACCAGGGAACAGAACCAACGTCAGGCAAAACTGTCCGAATACATGTGATAACACAGGGGAAGTAATGCCTACAGCGGAAGTGTTGAAAGATCTGGGAAAACTCTTCGAGACAGGTACAACGCATGAAAACTACGAGAGTGGGATGCGTACCGAGGGGATTATATTAAAATGTTTTCCATTCCATACTCGCACGTATGGGGAGAACGAAGAAAGCTGCGAAGAGAGTAATTTAAAATGTTTTCCATTCCATACTCGCACGTATGGGGAAAATGAAGGAAGCTGCGGAAAAAATTACTCAAAGGAAGAATTTATAACCACAGAGCCCAGGAACATCATAATACCGGGAAGGACAGTGAAATGTTTGGAAATGATCACGGACAAAGAAGGACAGTATGTAACCGAGGGAAAGGAGATAAAACCGGGAGTATATATTAGTAACGCGCTCGTGCAGTCAACAAATAGGAAAATAAAACTGAGCGTGCTAAATGTCAACAATTATAAAGTGGAGGTCGACAATGTGACAGTAAAATTGAGGAGGTACGAAGAAACGACAGCACCAAACCAAAACGACACTAATAACTCTGAGAAAAGACTCGTGTATTGCACCAGCACCGATGCAGAAAAACCAAGAAAAAGAGAAACCCAAATCAAAAAACTAATAAGCTTGGACACCAATTTGAACATAGAATACAAGGAAGGCAGAAAGAATGGCAATGCTGACGCACTAAGCAGAATCCCGTACGAGGTGATGGTGACTACGCGGAAACAGGCAAGGGAGCAACAAGAACAAACCTCAGAAATAGGAGAAGAAATTCCCACAAGAAGCGGGTCCACGGAGCGCAGCCCACAGGAGAAAATATACGAACAGGAAAAGCCGCAAATAAGAATACTAACAGACCCCCAGGACATTGAGACCATACTACGTGACTGTCATGATGCCCCTCTAGGAGGCCATCAAGGAGTCCTTAAAACATATCATCGCCTGAAAAGGGAATTCTACTGGAAAGGAATGTTGAGGGATATCAAAAAATACATAAAGAAATGCAGAAAATGTCAACTAAATAAGCTAAGCAGAGAGCATAGAGAGCCGATGGTCATAACGGACACGGCCAAGCAACCCTTCGATAAAGTCTATATGGACATTGTGGGTCCACTTCCAGAAACTACCAACGGGTATAAATATATTCTAAGCTTCGAAGACGACCTCACCCGATTCATGGACGTAGTACCCCTTCCAAACATGGAAACTAAAACAGTAGCTCAAGCGTTCGTGGATGAGATTATCAGCCGATACAGAATACCAAAAAAATTGATAACCGACCAAGGGACAAACTTTACTTCCAAAATGTTCAGAGACATTTGTAAACTGCTCAAGATACAGAAAATTGAGACTACACCGTATCATCCCCAATCCAATGGAGCCTTAGAGAGGTCACACCGCCCACTAGTCGACTACTTGAGAAATTTCGTAGACAACAATCAGTCCGATTGGGATGAACATCTACGAGCTGCAATGTTTGTCAGGAACAACACTATCCACACGACCACAAAATTGACCCCAATGGATTGTCTGTATGGTTTCTCCGCCTCCCTGCCCAACAATTTGAAGAAACCCCCACAACCGGTCTATGACCACGAAAATTACTACCTACACCTCCGAACTAAGCTCCAGCGTGCGCATGAGATAGCTAGACTGAACCTAGAAGAAAGCAAACATCAGTCAAAAGAGTACTACGACCGGAAATCCAACCCAATCAGAATCCATGTTGGAGATCATGTGCTTCTCAGGAATGCAGCCAGAAAGAATAAACTGATCCAACATTGGACAGGACCTTACAGAGTCATAGCAGTAAATAATCCCGTCAATACCACGATCTTAATAGGAAACAAGAAGCGGCGCGTGCATAATAACCGGTTGAAAATATTCAATTAATAAAAGAACCCCGTCCCCGAAATTATTCAACTGATACCAGATTCTCGATCCCACACACGATAGCCCCAACAGCATTCTAAAGTCCACTTACTAATAATAACTCTATCCCTTATCACCAGGTCAAAAATGAACCAAAACATTGAAACAGCTGAAGTCGATGATTTAGGGTTAACGAAGGTCGAATGGGACAACATCTTGGAGGAAGCAGATCAACTGTTCCAAAAACTCCAATTGGACAAGCCCGAAATGGAACAAGAGTTACCCATGGAGAAGCTGGGCAAATTCAATGTAAGAATCAACCACACGATCAGAAGACCAATTCACTCCGGAAGACATAACTTGGGGATACGTCCTAATCAGGAAGCAGTGGGTCAAACTCTTCCATCCAAAAAGAGGCCGAAAAAGGGACGAAGGACGGTCAGATACTAAGTTAATATAAGTTACAAAAGAAATGAAGTTAAAAGGGAACCAATAAATACTAGAGTTAAAACACTGAATGAAGCCATGGAAACACTAAAAATATAAGGTAAAATTACACTAACACTTGCACTCGAACCTCGCGAATCTCTCACAGTTTGAAATACTCACAACCACAAACTCTAAAGATCATATTGACCCACATTTATCCCGGAGACTGCCACTAACCCTGGGGAGGACTTCTAAAAGGGGGAGGAATGTTGTGGATGATATCCAGATTAAATTAAACATAATTAGAAATAACTCATTCACATAACTCACGATACATCAAAAGACATAAGCAATCGAAAGAAGATCACTATTCGCGTCAACAAGCATAACCATAACTCTGAAAACTTATGATACTTCGTAAAAACATAAAATACACAACATCCCTCGTCATAACCTACTCTGAAATGTCAAAACGAAAATGTAAACAACTCACGCGATCAGTTCTAAAAAACTAGGCTGGTCGCTGAGCGATGGCGCCACGGCACACAAGGTGGATTTCGTGAAATATGGCAACCACGCAAAATGAAGCAAAGTCCCGGTTTCAGGAAATATAATGCGAGGAAAATTTCAGGAAATTATCAGTCGCTGATTGGATCTCTCCTTGGACACTAAAAGGAAATAGTAAGTAGATCCCTACCGAAAACGGTTCTAGCAACCTATCGGTTTTTAGGAAACCCAAAGGGTTGAAAGTGGTTCTTGTAACCCACCAACTCGGGCTCCAGCCACACTACCGAACACGGTTCTAGTAACCTATCGGTATTGGAGGGGAATTCCCAGTTGAAAGCGGCTATCAGAGCCCTACAACTGAGTTCCTGACCAGGCATTAATCGGGGCTATTTCGTAGTGTCGGGGACAGCACGGACTACGCTAGCGGAGGCGCTACGGGACTCAGCGGCCGGCCCAAGACCAATCTCCTTGGAAGAGTACCGGGCCAGGAGACGAGGTAGGACAGAAGACACCACACCAGCACCGGAGCCCCCTCGTCCCCCGAAGTATCGCACTGGCGCGGAGGCCAAGTTCCGGCGAGCAATCGAGGAGGTTCGCCGTCGCCTGCTGATTGCGGTTGGGCAGGAAGAGCGCCTGCGGATCAGCCGTGAGCTCCAGAGGCTCCATAGCGAACGGCTGCGATACCGCCAAGAGAAGAGGCAGGCACAGAAGCGTCAGAAGACCACTACGAGAGGGAAGAGTCGGAAATAAAAATGTATAGTTATAAGTGAAACACGCAAATAAATAGAAATTAGTTAAATGAACGTACTTTTGGTTGTGAGGATTTAAAGGCTAAGGTTGGAATTTACGAATAGTCCGAGGATAGGCAAAACTTGAATAAGATACCAAACTGGAAATAATATTGGAAGATACACATAATACTTTGGATTATATAGAGTAGAGGTAACAATAAGGAAATTGTAGTGGAAGTTAAATGTAACTTTGGATTGTATAGAGTAAAGATATCAAACTGGAAATAATATTGGAAGATACACATGACACTTTGGATTATATAGAGTAGAGAGTAAGATATCAAACTGGAAATAATATTGGAAGATACACATAATACTTTGGATTATATAGAGTAGAGAGTAAGATATCAAACTGGAAATAATATTGGAAGATACACATGACACTTTGGATTATATAGAGTAGAGAGTAAGATACCAAACTGGAAATAATATTGGAAGATACACATAATACTTTGGATTATATAGAGTAGAGGTAACAATAAGGAAATTGTAGTGGGAGTTAAATGTAACTTTGGATTGTATAGAGTAAAGATATCAAATTGGAAATAATATTGGAAGATACACATAATACTTTGGATTATATAGAGTAGAGGTAACAATAAGGAAATTGTAGTGGGAGTTAAATGTAACTTTGGATTGTATAGAGTAAAGATATCAAATTGGAAATAATATTGGAAGATTCACATAACACTTTGAATTATATAGAGTAAAGATAGTAATAAGGAAATCTTATTGGAAAATATTTAGAGCATTTTGAATTGTAATAGTTAAGGAATTTGAACTGACCAAATTGTTGAACAATAAATAGATGAACCACGCAACCAAAACATGTATTTAAAGCCTGCCTTCAACATAAAGTTAAATGAAGCTAAAGGTAAATCTACACACTGACTGCTAGCATAAAAATTAAATTATTTAACAGAAAAAAAAATATAAGTATATATATAAGAACACAGATTCAAAAATATATACACAACAACTGATATATATTCCCAACACTGGCTAGAACGAGCTTCCGCTGAGCCTCCTGAAGTCTCCTCTGAAAGCATGCCGCTGAGCCCGAACGCTGCTTCTTCGGCGGGGTGGGTTTGTGTGGTTCGTCCTTTTTCTTTGAAACCGTACGACGTCGAAGGTTCCTCTATTGAGATTGGGCGCGGTCCCGCGGTTGGGTCCTGGAGTGCTTCTTTTAAGGTAGCAGAGGTTTGCTCCGTCATCTATCGAACGAAAACGCGTGGTGATGAGTGCCTGCTGCCTACTAGGGCCGTTCAGGTCTTTAGGTAGCTGACTACTAGGTCAGGTTACCTTTTAAAGAGGCGAGCTCTCGGATCTGAAACGGGGGAGACTGGACTGGGGGTTCCTCTTTCAATGGGGCAAGAGAGTCTTCCTTCTCTGGAGCAAGTGGGTCTTCCTTCTCTGGAGCACGAGGGTCTTCCTTCTCTGGAGCAAGAGGTCTTCCTTCTCTGGAGCAAGAGGTTCTTCCTTCTCTGGAGCAAGAGCTGGTTGGGTCTATCGTCCTCTACAGGAGTCCTCTTCCGTCGGCGGGTTAGTTTTCTCTGCCTCTGTGTGGTCTATCGGAGGCTATTTATTGGATGTTTTTGCTATTCTGGTAATCCTATCGATCGGGGCGCAATTGATAACACTGCATCCGAAAGTGGAATCTTCGTTCCATGTGCCGGTATAGAACTGAATCGGTAACCCTGAAACTGAGATCGAATTCCTGTGCTGGCATAAAACTCGACCAATGGCCCTGAAAATGTACCGGCATAAAACATACCCTGAAAACAAGGTTGTTGCATTGCATTGGGATTGTTGCAAGTCATGGTGAATTGTACTACATGTGTCGACCTAGAACTCAACTTGAAAATCCATTTATGTTTATATTGCTGTTGTCATGAGAAAGCTCGGTTGTTGCATTACATTGGGATTGTTGCAAGTCATGGTGAATTGTACTCTATGTGTCGACCTAAAACTCAACCTGAAATTCCATTTATGTTTATATTGCTGTTTTCATGAGAAAGTTCGGAATTTCGTCGTGGCGGTGGTGTCTCGTTTCCTCTGTACACAGGTGCGCGTTATCACCTCGTGGCCGTGGAACTGTTGATTCCGCGATTCCGTGGGAACGGCCTTATCACAAGAGAGTGCTTTGTAGAGATGGAGGGGAGAGGGGGGCATAGTGTTCACCTGGTAGTCAGTCTTGCTGTTGTCTTCGCGTGGTGTGGACGTGTTTTGTGTTGTTCCTTTTTTTTTTTAAATTTATTGATTATTATCCATCAGTTCGTTTACTGATTGGTCGGATCGCGACTTGATTAGGTTTGTACCCGATTTATGTTAATCTTTGATTTGTTGAATATTGATTTTTTATTTGTTGAGTTTGTTTTAATCAATTGGCGTGTTATTGGATGTTGTGTAATTCCGATCTTGTGTTTTTTGATTGGTTGGTTGGACATCTCGACGTTTTGGCTTCCTTCCATTGTGATTGTTGTTCGAAGTTGTATTGATTGTATTGATGTAAGGATTTCCCGTCTTAATTGTGACTGTGGTCGCGATTGGGGGTTCACAACATTCCTCCCTTCTTTAGAAAGGTTCCCCCTCCTGTTTAACTAAGGCTTTATGGCGGTTACTGTGTATGTTATTCTTTAAGAGTGGGCTATACATCTTTTTAAAAATATGTACGAGGTTTCTTCTTTTTTTTTTTTTTTTGTTATTGTCCGGCTGTTACGTCCGTTGTGTGGTTGTTCATGGACTCTCTTCTTCCCAGGAGTTGTTCTCTTCTCGGTATGGTAATCGGTATTGGTACGATGCCTACTCCCTGTTGTCTGTGGCATTCATTGCGGCTTTTCCGGGTCTGGATATGCACTTCCTCCATACTAGGAATACTACTGTTCCCCCTCCTATTACTGCGAGACAGCTGGTGATTGTTGCTAGGACATTCAGATGGATATGTAGGCTTCTTCTTTGCTCTTCCTTCGTGATTTGCTCTTCCAGGTCCGTTATGGTGTTACTGTGGGCTTTGATATGGTCATTAAATCTGACTCGGGGAAGTAATTCTATGTGCTTGGTCGCATTTTCCTTTTTGTGCCTGGTTTGGTATTTGGCAAAGTTTATTCGCGGTATTGGTTCGTCTGCCGGTGGGTATACCTGTACGCCGTACAGTGTACGGTGTGTAGTTCGTCAGATATATATGGTAGTGTATAGCCTCCCAGGTGGTAGGTGCACCTTAACTTTGTTACAAGGATGCCGAGGTCCTTGAGTAGGATCGTATGCTCGGTGTTGTCACACTCTGCCACTAGTGTGGTCGCGTCTTGGAACCAAAACAACCAAGCATTTTCCTGGTGCATTGGGACGATGATGTCTTTAGGTTCCTTCGTAAGCCGGTATGTGCATAAAGCAGTTCTCATTTGTACCCTTTTAAATAACTCTGAGAGGCAGTCCGTCCCCGTGGGGTTTGTTCGTGTCGGTCGATTATGGTGGCATATTAGGTATGTCTCGTTGACTGCTGTACACTGGAATTGGAAGTCTATTTCGGTCATGGCGAAGTTAAGTTGAGATCGACTAGTGCTCAGGAAATGCGCTGACTCTATATGTAGAAACTACTATGGTTTGTGGCAACTGGTAGCGTGTACACCCGGTTTATTGAATAGTAAACCGTGTTTATTAGTGGGATTCGTACTTGGACCAGTATCCCGTCTTCTCCAACGTCACAATTGACTTTTGCTATTTTCTGGAGGGTTGGAAAGACCAGTCGGGTCTCCTCTCCATAGTGGGTCTTCTTCCCGTTTGCATAGAGCGCTTGAAACTGATGGGATGGTAGTAGTAACGAACTTAATTCTCTTTTGTTTGTGGCTTCCGTCAGGATGAAAAAGTCCGTTATTTCGAGGTAGATCTGTTGTATTTCACCTAACACCATCAACATTACCTCGTTTAAGTCTGTTCGGGTATTTATGTGTTTTAATTCCTCCGTGTACCTTAGTGAATCACTTTCCCTTTGGACCCTCATCTGATTTATCTTTTGGACAATTGTGTTATATCTGTCCGTCATCTCTTTGCTGGATTCGTTCATCGACTTTAACGTTGCTCGCATTACCGTGACCTGTTGTTTAGCTAAGTTCAGGCTGTGTTTATGATCGCTCTCTAATTCATCCAGTTTTTCGTATATCTGCTTCGAGTCATTATCGTCCATTGTGCCGAATAATTTCTTCATCACTCTTCCCCCTAGGTTTATGAGTCCTCTCCTGCTCCTTGGTCGAGTATTTACTACCATGTCGACTTTTTCTATGAGATCGTTTCTTTGTGTGATTCGTCCTCGGAGCACATAGTTCCAATGTTGGCAGGTTTCTTGTCCCACTAAATCGTTTACGTTGCTACACATTTGCTAGTCTATTTCAGTCATGGTGAAGTTAAGTTGAGATCGACTAGTGTTCAGGAAATACGCTGACTCTATTTCGTATATGTAGAAACTACTATGGTTTGTGGCAACTGGTAGCGTGTACACCCGGTTTATTGAATAGTAAACCGTGTTTATTAGTGGGATTCGTACTTGGACCGGTATCCCGTCTTCTCCAACGTCACAATTGACTTTTGCTATTTTCTGGAGGGTTGGAAAGACCAGTCGGGTCTCCTCTCCATAGTGGGTCTTCTTCCCGTTTGCATAGAGCGCTTGAAACTGATGGGATGGTAGTAGTAACGAACTTAATTCTCTTTTGTTTGTGGCTTCCGTCAGGATGAAAAAGTCCGTTATTTCGAGGTAGATCTGTTGTATTTCACCTAACACCATCAACATTACCTCGTTTAAGTCTGTTCGCGTATTTATGTGTTTTAATTCCTCCGTGTACCTAAGTGAATCATTTTCCCTTTGGAACCTCATCTGATTTATCTTTTAAACGAGTGTGTTATATCTGTCCGTCATCTCTTTGCTGGATTCGTTCATCGACTTTAACGTTGCTCGCATTACCGTGACCTGTTGTTTAGCTAAGTTCAGGCTGTGTTTATGATCGCTCTCTAATTCATCCAGTTTTTCGTATATCTGCTTCGAGTCATTATCGTCCATTGTGCCGAATAATTTTTTCATCACTCTTCCCCCTAGGTTTATGAGTCCTCTCCTGCTCCTTGGTCGAGTATTTACTACCATGTCGCCTTTTTCTATGAGATCGTTTATTTGTGTGATTCGTCCTCGGAGCACATAGTTCCAATGTTGGCAGGTTTCTTGTCCCGCTAAATCGTTTACGTTGCTACACATTTGCTTAACGGCTCGCTCGCTTTCCTTTACGAATTTAAGTGGTATTTTCCATGTTGGTTTCCTGATGCGTGTTATCACGGTCCAGTGGTCGTGGAACGTTTGTGCGATCCCGATGGGCTGGAATATTATTCCTCTTTGGGTCATGGTATGTATTTCAACTGGCTCCGGGTTGGCGCTGATCGTGGTTAGCCAATACAGGATTAATAGTAATTGGTACCTAGGAAGAGGCAGAGATTTGGTTGAATATTTTCTTGTCGCTGTAGGCCGCTTTGGTTGCAGTTTAGCGTCCTGCCCAGGACGGGATTTTCTCTTAAACTCTAATTGAACAGTTTTAAATGGTTGTTGTGTGCGCGTCGTTTTTTATTCCCTATTTGTAGAGTTATATTTACCGGGCTATTAATGGCTACTACTCTATATGGTCCTACCCAAAACTGCGATAAATTATTTTTTCTGGCTCCGTTTTTCATTAATACCTGATCCCCAACGTGTATTTGTATTGGATTCGTTTTTCGGTCGTAATATTCCTTTGATTGTTCCTTGCTCCTTTTTATATTGTCCCTCGCTATTTGGTGTGCTCGTTGCAATTTGTTTCGGACTTTTAAGTAATAGTTTTCATGGTCGTAGATTGGTTCCGGTTCCTTCTTCAAATTGTTTGGGACAGTGGATGAGAATCCATATAGGCAGTCCATTGGTGTTAGCTTGGTAGTAGCGTGGACACTATTATTGTTCACGAACATTGCAGCTCGTAAGTGTTCATCCCATGTTGCCTGATTTTCGTCGACGAAAGTTCTTAGGTAGTCCACCAATGGTCTGTGGGATCTTTCCAGTGCTCGATTGGTTTGTGCGTGATAGGGTGTTGTTTCTATCTTTCGTACTTTGAATAGTTTGCAGATCTGACGATACATCTCCGATGTGAAGTTCGTTCCTTGGTCAGTGACCAGTTTCTTTGGGATTCTGTATCTGGTGATGATCTCCTCGACGAATGCTTGGGCCACTGTCTTCGCTTCTATGTTTAATAGTGGTACCACATCCATGAATCTGGTTGAGTCATCCTAAAAACTTAATATGAATCTATTACCATTTGTTGTTTCAGGTAATGGTCCCACAATATCCATGTATACTTTGTCAAAAGGCAATTTCGCCGTGTCCGTTTTAACCATGGGTTCCCGGTGTTCCCGAGTTTGTTTATTTACTTGGCACTGCTTACAGCGTTTAATGTAATTGGCAATGTCCTTTTTCATGCCTTTCCATACAAACTCGCGTTTTTTGCGTCGATAGGTTTTATGGATTCCTTGGTGTCCCCCAAGTGGTGCGTCGTGGTAGTCAGACAATATAGTTTTTATCTCTTGTGGGTCCGTGAGTATTCTGACCTGGCTGTTGATTCTGTTTTCGTCAATTACGATTTCCTGCACCTCATCCTCCCTGGTTTTGGTTCCCTCATTCACCGGTTTGGGGCCCTCAACATTTGTATTTTCTGCCTCTTTGGCCTGCCTACGTGTCATTACCATTACCTCGTAGGGTATACGGCTTAGTGCGTCAGCATGACTGTTGGTTTTCCCTTCCTTATATTATACTAGCTGTACCCGCCCGCTTTGCTGGGCATTACGTAATACTGCATATTTTGTGTATACTGTATATGTTGATACTATATATGTTTTGTTTTTCTTTAGTTATAGATTTTTGATTCTTAGTAGTTATCTCTTGATTGTAACATAAGTTTCAAAAACTTCCAAAAAATCTTTAAATTTTTCAACAACGTTTTTATTAACGTTTGGCTACAAATTTTCGCCGCAAAATGGATAATAAATTAAAAGTATGAATAGTGCTTTATAAGAAAATGAGAAATAAACTTAAAACAACTATTCAAATTCTAAAGAGCCAATTTTGGAATTATAACTAAACTTTACAGCACCTATTAATTTTAAAGTTACAAAAACATTGAAATATAGTAGTTATAAGAAATCGAAATTTATCCTATGTTCGGTGACAACAATGAAACAAATAAGGATTTATAGATTGCCGGTTGAAACTCAAACACAACTGGTTAACTTTTTACTTAAACTTCGATTAGTACCGTATGTAAATTTTTTATGGCATATTTATATTTGAGAGGTTAATCCGATCCGATCGGCCACATCAACAATACGCCCACGTTAGCCGTGTAAATTTATTTTCGGCGAATTTGTTGAAAAATATTGCTTTCTTCTACTTACAAAAAAAGTTAAGGTTTGATCACAGACAAAATAATTTACCAGACTCTCTACCCATTTTTTTCCAACATCACACACGTAACAGCAGACAAAAGATCCATGGGCCGTATGCGCCTTTGACCGTCTTTAACGTTTAAAGATCAGACAGTTCGCGAATTGATGTTGATGTTTGATTGTCAAATAGGGAATGAGTGATCACAATAATAGGAAAGGGGGCTGAAACAAAATTTCGCGGGTGGAACACAATGTACATGTACAAACAATGCACACAATTTTGATGTTCTGAAATTTGCACAAAAGAAACACAAACAAAAATATGTACCATTGGAGAGTAAAATTTACTTAAAAATTTCTGTTTCCTGTGTAATACTATTTTATATTGATTTAAAGAAAAAATATACAAATTGAGTTTCCAATATATAAAAAATTACAATGTTTTTCCGAAAAACGCGAGATTTTGCGTTTACGAATTTTAATTTGAATTTTATCATATATCATAACTTTTGTTTGGACACACTTTTAAAAACTCAATTCAGAGAAAAAAGATGTATTGAAAAATTTAGGAAATTTAAAAAAATGGGGGTCGGTCATACGTATGAAGCCCGTAGGACGCTTCGTTGAGTCGCTAGGAACAAAAAATCGTTAAAAATTCAAAATCTGAATTTTATCAATTTTCCGATCTTTTGAATGCACTCCTTTAAAACCTCAATTTAGAGAAAAATGACGTACGAAAGGAAGGTAGGAAATGTCAAAAGAGTGGGGGTCGGTCATGCATATGATCCCCGTGGGACGCTTCGTTTAGCCACTACGGGCAAAAAACCGTATATAATTCAAGTTTTTGCCGGAAAAGAACCCTTCAAACCGGAAGAAAATTGGTCAACTTGGGATTCAAAGTTAGGAAAATTAAAAAAAATGGGAGTCGGTCATACGTATGAACTCCGTACGACGCTTCGTTTAGCCGCTAAGAACAAAAAATCGTTAAAAATTCAAAATCTGAATTTTATCGATTTTCCGATCTTTTGAATGCACACCCTTAAAACCTCAATTTAGAGAAAAATGATTTGTAAACGGAAGGTAGGAAATGTCGAAATAGTAGGGGTTGGTCATATATATGCATCCCGTAGGACGCTTCGTTTAGCCGCTACGGGCAAAAAACCGTTAAAAATTCAAATTTTTACCGGAAAAGAACCTTTCAAACCGGAAGGAAATTAGTCAACTTGGGATTCCCGGAAACTATGATATCCTACGATCTGAAATTCAAAAAAAATATTTACCATTTTCGACCAATTTGAACAAATCTATCTGCTACGGGTTTAATGAACCAAAATTGTATTGAATAACCCGAGTAAAATTTGAGAGAGGTTTTGTTCCGATTTGCAAAAGCGAAAAGTAACGGTTCCCTAATACGCAAGTAAAGGTTGACGTTTCTGTATTCGAGATGGACATAAGAAGATCCAAAAATAAATCAATCCCCATTTCCTAATCGAAAACCACATGACATGAAGTCGCATGCATCTCTAGTATGAATCCATGGATGGATTTCATATTAAGAGAAAGTGTACTTTGCTTCTTAAGAAAAAAAAATGAAGAGAGATCGTGCAATCAACAAAATGCCGAAATGTTCTCTCGAATACGTCTCATATTTAAGAGAGAGGGAGTAACCGCTAACGATGCGATAATTGCACGATCTCTCTTCATTTATTGATCTTAAGCTTAAGCGCTAAAGTCGACTTACTCTTGAAAAGTAAAACGTGAAAAATTTAAATCTTAAATATTTCCAAAAGTTTAAAACTAATTTTTTTTAAACTTTACATAAATACTCACCTACTGGGCGGTAATCTTCATGCCAAATTTTATTGAAATCGACTCGGCAGATTCCTAGTTTAGCCGCGACAAACATTTTCAAAAAGATATCTTTTTATATATTAAAGAAGATTATATATTAAAGATTAAAGATAATGACTTTATTCCGTAATGAAATATTTTTCATAGAAATTTTCATACAGAAATACATAATTGAATAAAAGTAACGAATCATATCGAATATGTATCCAGACACTTTGTTGAATTATTGCAACGCTGATGTGTGTCAGCGCAACATTTTGTTGCTGCAGTCATGCGTCGGCACAATATTATTGGTGCTGCAGTCATGCGTCAGCGCAACATGTTTATTTCTAAAGTAAACTGAGGTAATTCGTACATATTCCCAATTACTCTCTGTCTCTGAAGTTTGAACGCATCAAACATACGTACTACGCATCAGTGTGGGTTGATAACGAATTGTAGCGTCGCTCACAATCGTGCTGAAGACAGAGAGTAATCGGCAATCATATGAACGAATTGCCTTAGCTCTGAGAGGAAACAAAAATGATGCGTTGACGCATGACTGCAGTTAAAAAGCCGACGCACGTCTGAGTTGCACATCAGTTTTGCATTAATTTAAGAATCTTCGATTTTTGCACTTATATCTTTACTACTTCGCTACTTTGGGGAGCACCACTATTATATGTAGCCTATAGCCTTCCTAAAATAAAAGACTATCTAATAAAAAAAAAAAATTCAAATCGGATCAGTAATTCCTGAGATCATCGCGTTCAAACAAACAAACAAACAAACTCTGTCTCTTTATAATATTAGTATAGATGTCAAACGTGTAGTCCGAGAGCTTGTGCCAAAGTCTTATTATCCTACTAGTGGGGTCTTTGATTCGTATCACACCTCGTAGTGGTTTGTGGTCTGTGTACACCGTGAACTTTCTCCCGTATAGGTAGCTTTTGTAATTCTTCACGCCCCATACAATTGCGAGTAGCTCTCTTTCAATCGTGGAATAATTCTTCTCTGCTGCATTAAGTGTTCTGCTAGCGTATGCTATCGGCTGTTCTTGTTTATTAGGGCCCTGAGCTAGGACAGCCCCCAGAGCCTCTCCACTCGCATCTGTGTATAACTTAAATGGTTCTTCGAAATTTGGGTATCGCAATACTGGTGGTGTGATAAGCTTTTCCTTGAGTGTCTCGAAGGCTTTTACACATTGCTCGTTCCAGTCGAACTTAACGTCCTTTCTTAGTAAGTTGTTTATGGGTGCCGCGATCTTTGAGAATCCCTCTATAAATTTTCTGTAATAATTAGCCAATCCCAGGAATGATTGGACTTGTCTCACCGTCCTTGGTGTTGGGAAGTTTTTTACGCTTTCCAGAAGGGATGGGTCTGGTGCCACCCCATTGGTGCCACACTTGTGACCTAGATAGATTATTTCCCGCTTGAGGAAATTGCATTTTTCTGGATTCACTTGTAGTCTATGTTCTCTGAGGCGTTGTAGTATTTAACTCAGCTTATTTTGGTGATCAGTTAGGTTTTTTCCATAAACGACAATGTCATCGAGATAGACGAAGCAACGCAGTCCTTGTAATCCAGTTAACACGTGATTTATCAAGCGTTGGAATGTTGCTGGTGCTCCTTTGAGGCCGAAGGGCATTCGTTTAAATGCATAATGTCCATAGGGTATGCTGAACGCCGTTTGTCGCGGTCCTCAGCTTTCATCGCTATCTGATGGTAGCCGCTTGCAAGATCCAATACGGAGAATTAACGTGAATTCCCCAACTGGTCTAGGATATCCTCTATCCTAGGGAGTGGGTATGCGTCTCCTTCTGTTACTTCGTTGAGCTTTCTATAATCAACTACTACTCGCCAGCGTTTCTGCCCATCAGGTCCCGGTTTCTTTGGGACTACTAGCAGTGTGGCGTTCCACTGACTCCAACTGGGTTCCACTATGTCTTCTTTTAGGAGTCTGTCTATTTCTTCGTTTAATATTTGTCTCTGCGTTTCGGGAAGTCGGAACATCTTTCATTTTATAGGGGGTTGTTCCTCTTTCGTCCTTATCTCGTGTTGAACCTTCTATGGACTATGGACGTGTAATACCTTCTATGGACTGTTTTTCTTCGAAGTTTAAGTCATCCGCTATATTTACTATCTTCATGCTCTCTGCTATTCTCTGTTCTTCTCCTTTTCTATCTGTTATCTGTTCTCCTGTTTGTATCCCGTAATTTTTTCTTGTCCTCTTTTCTTTGTATTTCTCTACCTCGACTTGTAGCTCCTTGAGTGTTACTGTTTCGTTGGTCGCGTTCACCACTGTAAATTCTAGCTTGTCCTCTATTGGTTGTACCAGTGCGTTACCGATGTAGACGCCAGGTGTTATCTCTTTTCCCCTTACTATTTGTTCTCCTTGTATTCGTGAGGATATTTCCACAACTTGTACTGACCCTGGTGGTATGTGAATGGTTCTTTGTTCTAGCAATGTTACAGGGTTCTAGGGTTCGGTGGTGGTTGTCATATTTGCGAGTATGCCACCATGTTAGACTGTGGTTACTCTTTTCAGCTTCTGTAGACGGAGTCTCTTCGTACTCGTTCTGTTGTTCGCTGTCAAATAGAGTTGCTACATCTTGCAGCACTTCTTCGACTTCCGGTATTTCCATCACTTTTTGTGTATCTCGATGTTCACCATGTGAAGGCAAGTTACACTCCGGCGCGTGAGTTACGTTATGCAACATAACGCAACCACATAAATAACAAGAAGTTTCTGCAACAAATGAAGCTTCAAACATGAAAGTAAACTTGTTGCATAAACTTCCCATAAATGTTGCCAGCAACCTATCATCAAGTTGATTTCTATCAACGTGATCAGAAATCAATGACCCTAAAATCATGACCCTTAATAAACTTACCATTTCCGATGTCCGAGTTAATGTCCCCAACTTGCTTTGCTGTTTCCTGTTTCCCATAAAAAATAATCCAATCCAATATTTGCCTCAGCAAATTTACCTCATCGAACTCCGATGAACCTTAATTTTGATGATCAACAAATTTCAACTTACCTTATTGAACTCCGTTGAACCTTTATTTCGATCAAACAACAAATTCCAATTTTGATGACCAAATCAATAAAAAAATATATTTAAGTAAGAAATATCAGAGGAATAATCAGTCTTAAGACCACAGTCAATGTAACAACTCCGAAGAGTTGATTATTGTAGGAAAATACTTCTTAAGAACGTTTTTCCAAGTGTTAAAAATAAAAACATAAGTTATTTAAACAGTGAAAAGTGTTTTTTTTTATCCGAAGATAGAAAAACAATCTTTAATTCGTGCGAGCTGCCGTTTCTGAGTGTCCTCCAGAGGATGACCACCATGTCGTCTCTTGGGCGTATTGTTGCTCCCCAAGTGAAGGCCAATTACGCTCCGGCGCATGCGAGCTTCCGTTTTCTGAGTGTCCTCCAATGGAAGCTATGTTATATGTTTTTATTTCGTTCGCCATTCGGTGCCTTTCGTCTGTCTCGAATGGGATCTCAATTGTTTCCCCTTCGTGTGTTGGGAATACCAGTTGTTGGGTTGGTCCCTCAACGTTACAGTGTTTCGTTATGAAGTCGTTCCCTAATATTCCTACGATGTTTGTGGAGTTTATATGGTCTACCACATGGAATTCGCATGTATATGGTCGTGGTGTTTGCAATTCCCCTTTTATTGTTCCTTTTGACATTAGTTCTCCCGAAATTGTGTTTAGTGTTACCCTCTCTTGCCGGTTAATTTCTTTGTGTTTACTCCTCTTGATTTCGTTTTCTTTTATTAGGCTGACTTATGAGCCTGTGTCTATTATAAATCGTGGGTTATGTATTTTGGTGAGATTGGTTGGTATGGTTACTATGGGGATTGCCGGTATTTTGTCGCACCTATCCATTTTAACTGTTACTGGCGACTCGCGGTGCGATCGATCGCCTCTGCGGAGTTTTCCGCCTGTCTCATACTTTCCTTCATTTGTAGTCGGTGCCACCTTTCCCGTAGGAAGCACCTATCCTCGGTGTGGTCTTCCTTCAGACAGAAGTTGCATTGTGTTGCCATTGCATCCCCTGTTACCTGGTGATTTACCATTTTCCTTTGTGTGTTGATTCCATTTCTTTGACCCTGTTGGTTGTTTGGTCTTTGGGCGCTACAATTTTGGTTGGTGTGCCCATACGCTCTGCAGTTGGGGCAAAAATGGGTCATTTGTTTTGTTCGGCACTCTGCCATTATGTGTCCCATTTTGTTAAAAAAGTGGCAGCGCACCTGCCGCCTGTCTGGCCTACCCCGTGAAGTGTTAAAACTGGGTCTGTTTGGCTGATTGTCTTGTGGTGTGTTGCATGTTCGCCGTGGTGGGTATTGGTTGTAGTTCTGCTGTGCGGCTTGTTGTAGTCCTCCTCCAAAATTTCTAGTCTGGCTGTATGTTTGTCTTTCATTAATTTGTCTCAACTGCTCGGTACTGTCTTCTTGGCCAAATTGGGTTGACGGTCCTTGCCTCATGCACTGTTCTGTTTGTTCTAGCCTTATGATTTTGGCTCTTATTCCTTCTAGGGTATTATCTCCATCTTGTAGCAGATGGAATTTATAGTTGGGGTTGGTAATTCCCATTTTAAAACAGTGTAACCCTACTTCTTCTATTTCTGTTTTCCGGCCGTCCCCGCCATTTGCGTACTGTACGGCCGCCGCGTTTTTGCAGGGGTTGATAAGCTGTCGTACCCGATTAAAATATCCTAGTAGTGTTTCTGTGGGCAGCTGTTGGACGTTTCTCAATTGCGTGTTTAGAGTTAGGTACGGGGTATTCTGTGTTAGGCTCGTCCTGAGGGTAGTGAATATATTTTCGATTGTTTCGTTTGATCCTGTTTGTACTACTTCCAGTGCTCGGCCTCTCAGTCTTGTTGGTAGTAGTCTGGTGAATGCTGCTTTATCCTGTATTTCTGTGCGTGTGTCGTACCCAAGTCTCGCACAGTTTATGAATTCGTTTATTTCGCTTTGTTTTCTTGGGTTATCCTCGCCCGTTAATATTGGTACGTTGTTGTACAGGATGTTGTTTACTAGTGGGATGTCCGCCATATTTTTGTTATTCTCTGTTATTTCTTGCTCTCCTGACGCCCTCTTTTTGGTCGTAGTTTTTTCGGGTTCCTTTGTTTTGATTTGCTCGGTGTATGTCTCCGGATCTGAGTTTATTCTTATGTACCGTCTACCGTGTCTTAGTTTGACAATTTCTCTTCTTAAAGGTTGTTGTGATGTTCTACTTCCTTCTATTGATGGTTGTTGTATTTCTTTGATTACTATGTCTTGTGTTTGATTGTTACTTGGCATTAATATCTGTCGGGTGTTATCATATGCACTTGGGCTGGGGGCCTTTTCTTCCAGTAGCGCTTCCCAAGCTTGTTCCGGTTGTGCACCTTCGTCTGTGTTAGTTTCTTCGTGATTTGGTGTTATCTCGCTAATGCTGTGGAGATCCTCCTCTAGATTGTTCTGTTGTTCTCCTTCAGCTTCCGGTTTATTATCTAAGAAGAATGTGTCAATTCTTTTCACAAATCTTTGTAGTTTTATGCTGACCGGGAGCTTCGGTGTTGATGTACCATTCATTTGTTTTACTTCTGGTGTTATTTCCCTATTCCTTTGTTTGCGCCAAATTATGTTGGGGTGTTTACGAGGGGTTTTTTTTCTCAATGAGCCGAATTATACTTTACAATCGTTTATATCTTTTCTTGAACCTCTTATCATTAGTACAGAATTCCCTTTACAAATTAATATATCTTTTCCTAGCAAATCAAAATTCTTACAACAGTACAAACGTTCTTCTACAATTGAACATCATTTGTCCTAACAAACCCTTTCTTAAAGTACAAAATTTCTTTTACGATTGACCATACGTTTTCTCGTTAAATTTCTCAAAGTACAAAATTTTTCTTCAATTGAACATAAATTTTCCTAATGAACCCTCTTTTAGAGTACAAAATTTCTTTTCAATTAACCATACGTTTTCTTGGTAAAATCTTTCTCAAAGTACAAAGTTTCTTCTACAATTGGCCATACGTTTACTTGTTAACTCTCTCTAAGTACAAAATTACTTCTACAATTGACCATACGTTAACTTGTTAAATCTCTCTCAAAGTACAAGGTTTCTTCTACAATTGACCATACGTTTACTTGGTAAAATCTCTCAAAGTACAAAATTTATTTTCAATTAAACACCTAATTACAAAAACCTCTCTCAAATTTCTAGCAACAATACAGTTAATTGGGCCCTCACTTTTTCGATGACTTCACTGCCTTCTTGTGTTGTCGGTAGTTCTTCCTCTCCATCTTAATCCTGTTGATTTCCAGGCTGGCGGCCCCTTTTTCGCTCTTAGTGCTGGCTAGAATGAGCTTCCGCTGAGCCTCCTGAAGTCTCCTCTGAAAGTATGCCGCTGAACCCGAACGCTGCTTCTTCGGCGGGGTGGGTTTGTGTGGTTCGTCCTTCTTCTTCGAAACCGTACGACGTCGGAGGTTCCTCTATTGAGATTGGGCGAGAGTCTTCCTTCTCTGGAGCAAGAGGGTCTTCCTTCTCTGGAGTAAGAGCTGGTTGAGTCTATCGTCCTCTACAGGGGTCCTCTTCCGTCGGCGGGTTAGTTTTCTCTGCCTCTATGTGGTCTATCGGAGGCTATTTATTGGATGTTTTTGCTGTTCTGGCAATCCTATCGATCGGGGCGCAATTGATGACACTGCATCCGAAAGTGGATTCTTCGTTCCACGTGCCGGTATAGAACTGAATCGATAAACCTGAAACTGAGATCGAATTCCTGTGCTGGCATAAAACTCGACCAATGGCCCTGAAAATGTACCGGCATAAAACATAGTCAATGAGCCTGACCCTGAAAACAAGGTTGTTGCATTGCATTGGGATTGTTGCAAGTCATGGTGAATTGTACTACGATGTGTCGACCTAGAACTCAACTTGAAAATCCATTTATGTTTATATTGCTGTTTTCATGAGAAAGTTCGGAATTTCGTCGTGGCGGTGGTGTCGCGTTTCCTCTGTACACAGGTGCGCGTTATCACCTCGTGGTCGTGGAACTGTTGATTCCGCGATTCCGTGGGAACGGCCTTATCACAAGAGAGTGCTTTGTAGAGATGGAGGGGAGAGGGGGGCATAATGTTCACCTGGTAGTCAGTCTTGCTGTTGTCTTCGGGTGGTGTGGACGTGTTTTGTGTTGTTCCTTTATTTTTTTAAAAATTCATTGATTATTATCCATCAGTTCGTTTACTGATTGGTCGGATCGCGACTTGATTAGGTTTGTACCCGATTTATGTTAATCTTTTATTTGTTGAATATTGATCTTTTATTTGTTGAGTTTGTTTTAATCGATTGGCGTGTTATCGGATTTTGTGTAATTCCGATCGTGTGTTTTTTGATTGGTTGGTTGGACATCTCGACGTTTTGGCTTCCTTCCATTGTGATTGTTGTTCGAAGTTGTATTGATTGTATTGATGTAAGGATTTCCGGTCTTAATTATGACTGTGGTTGCGATTAGGGGTTCACAAAAGCAATAATAACTAAAATAACTGTGACAACACGCGTCATTTCACTAATAACAGTGATAATATCTATACTAACAGTGACAATACGGGTAATTTCAATAATAACAGTGGTAATCACTAAAATAACAGTTATTATACGGTTCGTTTCAATAATAATAGTGACTATCACTAAAAAAACATTTATAATACGCGTAATTTCAATAATACCAGTGGTAATCACTAAATTAACATTGACAATACGGGTAATTACAGTGTCAACAGTGAAAAGCACTAAAATAATAGCATGAATATCCGTACTTTAAATAATATCGGTGACAGTCACTGAAATAACTGTAGAAATATGCGTAATTTTAATAATAGCAGTGATAATCACTAAAATGACAGCTATGATACGCGTCATTTCAATAATAACAGTGATAATCTTTAAAATAACAGTTATAATACGCGTAATTTCAATAATAACAGTTATAATATTTGTAATTTTAATAACAACAGCGATATTCACTAAAATAAGAGTGACAATACGGGAAATTTCAATAATAGCAAAGATAATCACTGAAATAACAGCGACAATACGGGTGATTTCAATAATAACAGCGATAATCACTATAACAATGACAATACGCACAGTTTCAATAATAACAGTGATAATCACTAAAATATAAGTTGAAATAAGCGTAATTTCAATAATATCGGTGAAAATCATTAAAATAACATTGACAATATGCGTAATTTCAATAATAATAGTGATAATCACTAAAATAACACTTATAATACGCTTAATTTCAATTATAACAGTGATAATCACTAGAATAACACTTGTAATACGCGTAATTTCAATAATAGCGGTGATAGTCACCAAAATAGCAGTTATAATACGCGTAATTTCAACATTAACAGTGATAACGACTAAAAGAACAGTGACAAAACGGATAATTTTAATAATAAGAGTGATAATCACTAAAATAACAGTGGCAATACGGGTACTTCCAATAATAACAGTGATAATCACTTAAGAAACCGTTTTAACACGCCTAATTTCAATAATGACAGTGATAATCAATAAAGTAACAGTTGTTATGCGCGTCATTTTAAATAAATTCAGAAAAGGCTTAAATAAAATTAAAATAAAATTAAATTAAATTAATTTAAATATTTCAATAAATGTGAGTTTTAAATGTTAAATAGTAATAGTGATAATTAAATTGGTGACCCCGACAAGGAAAAATTATCCCAACAAGGAACAATTTTTTTAATTGGTGATTTCAAGTTTATTCAAGTTTATTCAAGAATCAAGAAGCAACTGACATCAAGAACAACTTGAAGATCATGTAAAGAACAACACATAAAGAAAAACTTTAAGACATCCTGAAGACTATTCAAGAAGTTGCCCATGATAAGGAAAAACTAACGTTTGATATGGCTATGTAAGTTAGGAAATGGAGCGTGGCGAATTTGGATCGAGGTGTGGAGTGCGAAGTTAAATCGAAGTGGTTATAAAATGAGACGAATAAATGAGAGGTTTTTTTTAAATATATATTTTCCTCTCAACAAAAGTCTTGCGTTTTTCTTTGTTTATGTTCGTTTTTCACTGGATCTGTCTGAACAGTATTTTGCCGTATATGTTATAAATGTTTCTCCTAAATACGTTCATTTTATACAGTGCCCTCTTTCCTTCTCACATGCGCGAGAAATTTCGCACGGGCCTCCTAGTCAACATTATTATTGAGTGAGCTGTTCTACCGTCTTGTAGAAGTTTCGCAGCAATTCCCGTCCAAGCTACTGATAAAACCGATTTTCCGCGTCCGCGTAGTATGTGAATGAGAGTTTGGTAAACAAATGTTTTCCCGGTTCCATCGGGGCCTTCGATGACGAAGGATTGGTGTACACTCTTTCGTTGCTCGTTGTTTAACTGGTTGTACATAAAACGTCCCATTTCTGCTGGTTCGTGGCTGCTAATGGAAACTTGCCGATGATGTTCCATGTGATGCGGTGTCGGTAAACCAAAGTCTTCGCGGGTACGTCCATGCATCTTGAAGATTTCCTGAATCTCAAGCATAGCCAGATTGAATGCATCGTCGTCTTCGTGCGTCCTTAAGTTATCTTCTGCGATGTGTCGTTTGAAAGATTTCCAGAGTTGTGGCCCGTCATTTGGTGAGCAGAAGACACAAATAATTCCAAATAGGTCCCTTATTTGCCTGGGCATTTGGAACGCGGATGCCTCTTCAAGACATTGAAACCACTCCCTATCATTTTCCAGTAAATTCAATATTTTCGCTGCTTCTGAAAAGGTTGCACAGAGCGTCCCGTAAACAGTTTTCAAAAAGTCAAAACTTGTGGGTCCATTGACATGCAGCAGAAGTACCCTCAAGCTGTAGCGTTCCTTGTCGATGGGATTGATTGTGTAAATCCTACCGATACTTTTCGTGATTTCCACTTGTCCTTTCCCCAAACGAAATGTTCCGGAATCTGTGAATAAAAGTATTCCCTTGCAGCGATATTGTCTTCACACAGTTTAAAATAAGCGGTTAATTTTGTGTTTCATTCGTTGGCAAAGTCACCTTGGAGATTGCCATGAAAGTAAATCATCTGTTCTTGTGGTAAGTGTACAGGAAATCGCTCTATAGTGTGAGATTTTTGGTACAATGGGCGTTCGTGCAAGCGCCACATTGCCTCCGGAGGACTTACATAGCGACAGTTAATGAATTTTTCGACTTCGTCCGTCTGTTGATTGTTTTCCTGAGCACTCACGCGCAGGGCAGCGCAATCGTGGCCGTTGTAAACGTACTTGTACAGGTATTTTACTGAAGTTACTGTTGAACAAATCTCTACATTAATGTGAGCTTCGTACTTTTTAGATAACCACTTGTTACAAGGTACTATCCATCTATTGTCCAAGTAAACTGCATTCTTTTTGACAGTTCTACCGTCATTTCTTCTCTGATAGATAGGGTAGCCGCTAACGTTCATAATGGTCTCAGAGGCATATTCTTTTGGAAAATTTTTAGTACATTTATCGCCTTCCATGCAAGGAGCTTGTTATGAGCAAATTCACTGCACCACATGGACCATGAATTATGCATTGAGAAACAAACGCATGCAGAAGTGGGTCTTCATTAGGATCTGGTATTTCTGCGTAAACAATCGAATCCACATCTCTCGGATCCCTAATTTTGTCGGATTCTCGCAAAATGAGCAAAATATGAACATGAGGTAGTCCTCGCTTCTGAAATTCAACTACATGTACATTTTCCACAACAACTCCCAATACATGGTTTTTAAGAAGGTCATCTAGTAAGAGTTGTAGCTTAGCACTGAAAACTCTGCTCACTAGGTCAGATCTGTTACAAACTTTTTCATGTGGCCGGAGGTTGTTTGTGATTTCTTTCCAGTTTGGATTACATGTTGCAGTGACAAAGATATCGGGCTTACCAAATCTACTCACAATTGCCATTGCATCCTGATAGTTTTGTATCATATTTCTTGGGCTGCCTATAAATGTTGAAGGTAGTATGACAGGGACCCCAGGTAACTTTCAACACGTAATTCTTTTTGATGGGACCGTATAAAAGCAATCCTGGCTCCTTCGACTCTACAATAGCAGTCTACAACATACTGTTGCAATAATTTTCCTGAATAATGTATCAAATTGAAGCCACTGCGGACAGCTAACCTGTAGCAGTAATATTGCACGTGAGTTGTTGTGTTTCGAGCATCTGTACGGTGAATTTGGACATGAGACATACCTGGTTTCCATCCAGAATCACCACAGGGAAAGAGAAGCGGATAGCACATTGGATCACAATGAGATATAAGATTATTTATCCGAGTCAAGTGGCCAGTTGCTTTGTGATATAAAACAAATTCGAATTTACCTGGTGGTGCGCCATCAACTGATGTGAACACTGCTGCAATGTCACCTTGCCCTGTGGGTGCATTATATCTCCATTCATCAAAAGCATTCCCCAAAGTGAAATGTAACTGAATGCCAGGGCAGCTCAGTGCCATTGTACCAACAGATTTAAATAATTTCGCATATGGATTGCAATTGGATCATTTCCTGTAAAGGGGCCATCGTCGTTGAAGAGCATTCTTTGTTTGCTGAATGCCCTATTCGTAAGGTCAATGCTTCCTCGGAATCAATTATGAATAAGGAAGCGTACATTGGTACATTTCCATGAGGAACAGTTAATGACTTAACAGAATGGTAAACCTGGCCATGAATCTCAAAACATTAAGGACCCCTTGACGGAAAGTTAGTTGCATCAGCAGTTACAGAAGCCAAAGCTAATGCACTGTTGTATTGCCTTATGTTTAGCAAGTTATCTTTAGTTAGAGCATCATTGTTTTGTATCAAATTCTTCATAGTGGGAGGCACATCTATCAGCAGGGATATTTTGCCCTTATGACAGCAAAGCTGAAATGATTCTTCTTTGAACTCTGTTTTAAATAACAATGCCCCACAGTACTTGCAAATCTTGTTCATAATACCAATGTCACTGTTCCCTTGATCACTGTTCAGTAACCTTGCTGTGAAGTAGCTTGTTGGTAAAGATTCTGTGATCCTTCTTTGATTTATAATCAATGCAATGGGATCTTCTGGCACAGGCGCACTGTTTGGCCCATCAACATGTACTACAGTTGGCACGTGTGAGGAGTAGATAACTTGGGGTTGTGCTGCAATTCTCAATGAAGTTCTGTGGCCCTGTGATTGAATTCTTCTTCGCTTCCTTGGAGGAGAAGTTTTATTTGTAGATACACCAGCTGTTGAAGGATGAACATTGGCGGTAGAAGTAGACGGAAGGTTGGATGTACTACTTGAAGCATGTTTACGCCGGTCTCTGGCAGACCGGTACTTCAATGATAATTTCCTAGGCATAGCTTTGATCGGTAAAAAACAGCTTTCTCTCAAATTTTGCTACTAAGAGCGTAATCCTCTAAGTCTGAATGAAAAACTTAAAATAGTACGGGAATGGAAAATCAGTACCTTTCAATAAAATTGTTAAATATGATACGGATAGTACGAACTAAACATAAAAAATTTAGAAAAGTGTTCACATAAATACACAAGAATCAATAATTTTTTAGTTACCAATAATTATTTCGCAAATAATTTACCAAAACACCTTCATACAAACAAATTCAGAGGAAAATTACAACCGTCAATTGTCAAATATATAAGCATTTTTCAGTTTTAGTTATTCAACAGAACTAAATTTGTTCAGTACAAATTACCAATAATTATTTCACAAACATTTTACAAAATAACTTCATACACAGAAATTCAAAATCAAACTATCAACAGACAATTGTCAAATATAAGCATTTGTCAGTTTTAAGCGTTTGACTTTACCAAATTTGTCCAGTCAAAATTCGTAATAAAAGGAACTTCTTTGGTAAAATCGCTTGCCAAACTGCAAAACTTTTTAAATTTGCTACCATACGGGGGCAATCCAAAAAAACTAATGATAAAATCGGGGGATACGGTTTGGCGTTGTTGCTTCGAATCTCTGCACTACATCCGAAATTAAATTATACCACTGGATAGATAAAGGATCAAAGAAATCACTAGGATAAGCGAGATCAGTGGCGCATCGCGCGCGTCGGAGGGGGAAGCGCCGAAAATGGGGTTATTTTGTACTAAATTTTGCCGATTTTGAATTTAAAAATCGAATTCAAACAGCCAGGCTGGCAGAATCGCCAGCAACACAAAAATTTCGCCAGTACATGTGATTGTGCAACCGAACGTCAACGATCGGTGTCACCCCACCGAGAGAGTGTGTGTGGCGCCCGCATGCGTTTGTTTCTCATCGAAACAAACACATGCGAGCGTCACACATGCTCCCTTTGTAGGGTGTCGCCGTATGGTCAATGTTTTTAGTTATTCAACAGAACAGAACTAACAGCCTGGCTTTGATTTGACTTCATATTGTAAAACTGCTAAGAACAGACAAATTGCTACTACTTTATCGGTAGCGGTATCATCATCATCAAGTCAAAGCCGGTGGAGGCGCCATATATCGCAACATCAATAGCTTCACTGATTGTGATAGAGTTGACATTGACATTTCGGAAATTTATTTGGAAATGAAAGACCCAAAAGCAGGTGATGCCAGTCTAGTAAACATAAAGGCCAATGGCATCTTCAAATTCATACTCGGGTGTGTGTATATCCACCCGGGCACAGCGTTAGCAGATATTAAACTTTAAATGATACGATCGTTGTTAAAATATTCCAAAAATATCGCTAAAATTATATCCAATTACGAGCCTGATCTTACTACACCAGTTATGATAGTTGGAGACTTTAATGTTGATGTCTCACAAAACCGTTCATTGCCTGACTTCATGCTCAGCGAGTTCAATTTGTTTTACATTGAAACTTCTTCAACAACATTAGGTAATACCTGTATTGATTTAACGTTTACCAGAAATCTGGATGTATCTTGTATGCCATTTGTGTCGTACTTTTCGTATCACAGACCTATAACTAATAAAGTTATATTGTAACAAAATAATTATTTGTTTCCTTGCTTTTGTCCTAAATACATAAATAAAAATATTTTATTCAAGAAATATTACCCGTTACATAAACGTATTCACGTATAACACACGGCCGTGTCCATGACACAGCCACACCCCATCTTTTGTTCATGTTGCAGTTTGTCAAGCGATTTTACCAAAGAAATTCCCCTTCTTACTAATTTGTACTGAACAAATTTAGTCAAGTCAAACGCTTAAAACTGACAAATGCTTATATTTGACAATTGTCTGTTGATAATTTGATTTTGAATTTCTGTGTACGAAGCTATTTAGTCAAATGCACCTGCACCAAACACCAATACACAAATTCAAAATCAAACCAACAATACATGCTTTTGACAGTTTTCAGTGTTTGACTAAATCAAATTTTTTCAGTACAAATTAGTAATAAGGGGAAGTGCTTTAGTCAAATCGTTTGCCAAACTGCAATACTTTTTGTTCATGTTGCAGTTTGGCAAGCGATTTGACCAAAGCATTTCCCCTTCTTACTAAATCAAACCAACAACTGTCAAGTGTCAAATACATGCTTTTGACAGTTTTCAGCGTTTGAACTAACCAAATTTGTCAAGTAGAAATTACTAAGAAGGGGAAGTACTTTCGTAAAAACGCTTGGAAAACTGCACAATTTTTTTATGCTGCCACACCTGAAGTTCCCAATGCCATTTACACTTACACTACCGCTCAAAAGTATTTGGCCTCACAGAAATTTCCACTAAAGGTCATATGTTTCCTTCACAAACTCTACACCTTAGTCAAAATATGTGGCTTGGCCGTACCTTGTATAACAGAAAAGTAATGAACAGTGAATTAATTTTTAACAATATGCCTACATGAATGTAGCGAAATGGCCAAGCCACATATTTTGACTAAGGTGTAGAGTTTGTCACGTGCAAATTCTGTGACGAGCCTCCGATCACCTCGGAGGGTGGTGACTCACCCGGCCTAATTCCCGCGAAGAAAGGTCGTGGTTGGGCGCCACTCGTTTTGGACGAGTCACCTGCGCGATTCGCGGTCAAAACGAGAAATACTGCGATCGCGTCAACCAAGAGGGCTCCCGACACTATTGGTAAAGAAAAGACGCGGCCAATATTACTTTCAAAATCGATTTAATTTTCTGGTATTTGCCAGTTCACAAATTTTCCAAATGTTACATGTATTTCGGCCACCAGTCTTACAAAAGTACAATTCAACCTGGCCTTACCTACATTTTCCAACCTAATTTAATAATTCGAGATTGCCTTAACCTATTATAATTCAAAACCTTAATCTGTGTAGAGCTTTCTTCTTGTGATTCTGCCTTTAACACATGCCTTCTACTTTAGCACTTCGTCACCATGCGAAGGTCTACTAACATTATTGCAAATTCATTATTCACCAATCGTCTTCTTGCACCTCTGACCTTACACTTAAATGTCCAATCTTAAATGTCCTTATTCTTACAACTCTTCTTTTGTTACGTTACTTCTACTTTAGCACTTCGTCAGAATTCGAAGGTCTACTAACATTATTACGAGTTCGTTATTCACAAATCTTCTCTAACTTTACACTTAACTGTCCAATCTTAGATGTCCTTATTCTTGCAACTCTTCCTTCGTTACATTACTTCTACTTTAGCACTTCGTCACAATTCGGATGTCTATTAACATTACTACGAGTTCGTTATTCACAAATCTTCTCTAACTTTACACTTAAATGTCCGATCTTAAATGTCCTTATTCTTGCAACTCTTCTTTTGTCACATGCTTCCTACTTTTACCACTTTTACACTACTTTACATAGTAGTCTAAACTCTAGCTTAATTAACTCTCCCCGGCACCTCCCACGAGATTCCTCTAATCTTATTCCACGGCTTCCTCACGTTTCAAATTTTTATATTAATTTCACTATTTTACTTCACCACTTCTTGGCCCACGCGACCGCGATTTCTTTTTTGTAAACGTTTTCCACGTGTCCCAACGCCAAAAGAAAAGGGATCCTCAATCTCACTGCACACACGCTAACAATGAGACCAAAAACCAAGGAGAGCGTTTTCCATTCGGTAACCCTTTATATTGCTGATCATCTAACGGCAGATAGGATGCGCTCAACTCGGCGTACGCTTCCTGAGTCACGTTCTCCATATGTTCATGACCCTCAGGCGTGTTCCCCGGTCATTCAACTCCCATTAGCCTGAACGGATGGCTCCTCCCCCCATTGAGCCACATGGGACACGCTATGTCCTGATGGAGATTTCGACGAGGTCAATGATCGAAAGTTTCAAGGCGATCATTGACCCTTGACGCGTGTGAGTCGTGCGACTCTCAGCTGTGTTCACAGGGGTCTGGAGTCTTACCATCCTTGAATGATGACTGGTGCCACGGTCAGTCGCTTGAGCGGTCTTGTTGAGGGTGGATGTCGTTTGGCCCGTGCTCAAACGCCTCGAGGTAGGCAATCGTCCGATTTTTCGTAATTTATTTCAACTGACGATTGCCTAACTTTCGGCGACTTCGCAAAGGCTCGCAAACATATGATGTCGTCAAACGAGACTTGGCCTTGCGAGGACTCGCGTTGTTCGCGGATTATTGGATGAGAAACGCGACCGTGATGTTCCCCGTTGTTAGGGTACATATTCTTTTAAATCTTTGGCATTCCGGGTTCCTGCTGGTTTGCCATTCTCCTCTGCCAGCTTGTATGTCGCTGACGAGAATTTCTTTACAATTCGAAAGGGGCTCACATATTTTTGGGCCCATTTTCGCTGCGAAGTACTTGTTGGCGTCCGACTGACTGTAGTTTTTCCGCCAAACCAAATCACCCTCCGCCATGGTTGGTTCCCTTTTGCGTAGGTTGTAGTTTGGGTTAGCCTCTCTGCGGACTTCTGTAGTCGTTTATGAACATCCTCTCGGATTTTGCAAAGCTCCTCGGCGCGCTTTCTCGCGTCCGTCCAGGTGTCTTCTGTTTCCGGCCGAAGTTCATAACATATGGGGTGACTCCCATGCTTTCGTGGGTGTAGGTCCGCAGGGCGCAAACGAACTTCGCAAGCTCTCTATCCCATTGGCGTTGGTTCGATCCGACGTACGTTCGTAGCATCCTTTTCACCTCCTGGTTAATTCTCTCAGCAAGATTCGCTTGCGGGTGATATAAAGCGGTGTGGCGTGTCTCGGTGCCATAGCTTTTTGCAAGGTGTTGAAACTCCTTGGCCCGAAATTGTGTCTCATTGTCGCACACCATGTTCGCTGGTGCACCAAACATTAGGAAGACGTTCTCCTCGAGTAGTCGCACGACCTCCTTGGCTGTAGCGGCGCGTAGTGGCAAGATGATGGGGAATTTTGTGTGATAGTCCACTACAGTCAATATATACCTATGGCCATTGCTTGATCTTAGTAATGGGCCAACTACGTCCACGCATATTGTCTCCCACGGTTCCATCACTCATGTTGCCCGTGATACCAATGCTCCCATAACCGGCTTTCGTTCAACTTTGTTCGCTTGGCAGGTTTTGCATTGTGTGACATACCTTTTCACGTCTTTTGCCATGCCTGGCCAATCATGCTCCAGCTTTACCCGGTCGAGCGTCCTGCGTATCCCCATGTGGCCTGCTTTTGGATCATCATGGCATTTTTCGAGAACTGCTGCCCTCTCGCCTTCTGGCACGAATCTTCGCCAATACTTCCCAGTGAGATGAGCGTACTTTCCCGGTTTCCTTCTCCACCGCGTCCTTTCGTGGCACCATTCCCCATCATCTTCCCCCGTCTTTGTCTCGGCTTCCAGTCTGCTCACTGGTGGAATCGCTCTCGATAATGCATCAAGTACCAGTTTCTCTTTACCTTTTCGATGTATTACTTCGAAGTCGAACTGTTGCAGTCTTACTGCCCATCCAGCTAATCTGCCATTGGGGTCCTAGAGGTTGTTTAGTCACACCAAGGAGTCAATCTCGTCCCTTCGATGTATGGTCTGAGTTTCTCCACTGCCCATAGGACCCCCAGGCACTCCTTCTCTGTGGTGGAGTATTTGCGCTCTGCCTTCGACAATGATCGACTGAGATAGCAAACTGTTCGCTCTGCTGCTTGGTCGGACTGGCTGAGTACTGCTCCTATGCCTACGTCCGAGGCGTCCGTTTGTATTTTGAACGGTAGACCGAAGTCCGGACATGCTAGAACTGGAGGTGTCGTGAGACTTTCTTTGCAGCTTGAGAAAGCTGACTCGCACTCATCGGTCCATATGAATCGTGCTCCCTTCTTAAGCAGGGCGTTGAGTGGTGCCACCAGCGTTGCGTGGTTTGGTATAAATCTTCTGTACCATGAAACCATCCCCAGAATTGTCTTAACTGTATGCTTTCGCATTTCTCCGGATCCGCTTGTATACCTTCTCTATTCACAACGTAACCCAAGTATTGCAACTGGTCTCTGCAAAATTTGCACTTTTCCCGGGATACCTTCAGTCCTGCCTCTCTCAAACGCTTGAAGACCTCTCGCAATACTTCCAGATGTTTCTTGAATGTCGAGGTCATGATGATGACATCATCCAAATATGTAAACACTTTTGGTTCTAGAGTGGCCCCCAGAATGCGATCCATCAGCCTTTGCCACGTCGCCGATGAATTATGCAGCCCGAATGGCATTCGAATGGCATTCGTCATTCCGCGCCAGGGAATGGTGAATGCTGTGTATCTCTTTGAGTCTTCTGCCATCGGTACTTGCCAGAAGGCCGATATCACATCTAGTGAGGATAGGTATTTGGCTTCCCGGAGTTTAACCAATGTTGCATTTACATAGGGTAGCGGATAGGCATCTTTCTCTGATACTGCGTTCAGCTTCCGAAAGTCCACGCAGAATCGATGTTATCCATCCTTCTTCCGGACCAGCTGGATGGGTGATGACCACGGGCTGTTGGATGGTTCTACAACTCCCAATTTTAGCATTTCGTCCAATTCTTCATGTATGTGTTGTTGAACTTTCGGGGACACCGGGTAGTACCGCTGTTTAATCGGTTGAGCCTCGGTTTTTATTGTGTGCTCGATGAGATTGGTTCGACCCAAACCTTCTCCCATTTAATCGAACTCTTCTTGTACCAGCGCCTCCAGTTCTGCTTTTTGTTTTGCTGTCAGGTCATCATTATTCCTCAGCGCTGCATCTTCTTTCGCTCCTAACGTGGCTACCTCCCAGTTAAGCCTTTCCATGTCTAAGGTTAGCCCAAACTTTTTCCAAAAGTCTATGCCTAGTATGAGTTCGTTTGGGATGGAACCTATGACCAGCAACTCCATGTCGTGCTCCTTACTGCCTACCTGTACGTTCGCCGAAACTTCTCCGCCCACTATGCACAGTTCTCCATTTGCCATACGGACATGTTTAATCCCTTTTGGATTGCGCATGTTCACCTTGCCTTTAATTTTCCTCCAACCCCCTTCGCCGAGTATCGACCAACTCGCCCCCGAGTCTAACAGGCCTATCATCTCCTCGCGTCTACTTTCGCCCTCATGTGTGGCCTATTATCCCCTTCGTACACCTCTAGGGCATAGGCCAGTCTTGGGATCTCGGCACCCTCTCGCGACCTGTTGGTTGCACACGCTCGGTCGCCTAACGTGTGCCACCCACGTTTCCCGAACCCGACCCCTCGTCCTGACTCTCGCGCGTTCTTGATTGGTTTACGTCTGGTCTGCGTTGAGTTCGACTGCAATTGGGGCACGAGGATCTTATCGCCCCTAGGCGTCCACAACCGAAGCACTTACGTGGTTGATCACAGTTCCGGGAAATGTGACCGTCTGGTTTGCAATTCGAGCATAATGTCGCTCCGTGGCTGGATACTGGCCACTGACTCTTGGCCCTCTCTTAGATAAGCCAAGTCCGGCTCTAAAAGTCCTCTCGTCCTTCTCAGTGGTGGTGGTGCGTATGCTTCAACCCTGGCTCCGGTCAACTCCAGACTCCTCCCCCATTGTACAAGGTCAGCGATGGTCTCGAATTTTTGTCTTCCTAATTGTGTTAGGTAAAAAGGTGCCAGCTTTCGCGTGATGGTTGTAAGCAGTTCCGTTTCTGGTGGTGGAGTTGATAGTCGTCGAAACAGACCCTCCATGGATGCCACGTACGTGCCCATTGACTACTCTCGAGCTTGGGTCCTCGCTCTTATTTCATCCATCAATCGTTCGTTGTAGTCTGGTGGCAAGAATTCTTGCCTCAACTCACCCACTAATTCCTCCCAATCTTTGAAGTGCCCCTTGTTCGCCCTAAACCATGTGAGTGCGCGGCCGGTGAAGAGTTCCACTGTTGATCTGAAAAGTGCACTCGATTTGATGCCTCGTGACGTTCGCAGTTCCTCGACTCTTTCTAGAAAGCAGCCTACTGATTCTTGTGCAGTTCCCGCGAATGTTATTCCCCACTTTTGGACTTGTATAGTTTCTACGCATGCGACTCCCAGATGTCTGGCGTTTGACGTGCCATTTGATCCTTCGACCATGTCCTCCGCTTCCGAAGACGTGTCTGCATTATCTATTTTGACTATCAATTGGCCGTAACTCAGACGTAGCTCTGCTTCGACGGATGCTTTGCTTCTCCGTCCGCTGATTTGGTTGGGAGGCGTCCGACTCGCCGTAACGCAAACGCCACCTTTGTCTCGATTTTCTCTATAACCTTCCTTCCATCCTTCCCAATTGGGAAGGCTTCTACAGCCTCCTTGTTCTTCGTATATGAAAGGGTACGATATCGCTGTTGGACTCCCCAACGCTCTCGCTGCCTTCTCAGCCACCCTTAATGTTTTTCTCATATCATCTACCGTACCCGATTTAAAACCGTGGACCGCCAACTCGTTTGTGAGCTCCTTCCATGAGAGTCTGTCGAAATTAATTTTTATCCTTCCTGCCATTTTTAGAAGGACTAGGGGCGAGATAATGGATTAAAGTCAACTAAGAAGGTCTAAATGTGAGAGGAAAAACGCAAACTCTACTTGATGCTTGCTCTCACTCAGACGTAAAGAAAGAAAGGAAAACAGAACAAAAAAACAAAATTTTAATATTTTTGTAACCCCAAACAACTGCGACGAAATAATTACCAAGCGAAGATTAGGAGAGAGTGGAGTTTGAATTGATTAGACGCTCTACAAAGTTCTCAAAATTTTGTTTCCCAAAAAAAAAAACTCTTATCCTATCTGTGCCTCCCCGCATACATTGACCATTCTAACTCGAGGACCCTTTTCTTTTTATTTTACCACCCTGCTATTTAGTGAACAGTTGTTGCTTGTTTTGCAAAAATTTTCGACATCTTCCGATCCGTATGCGCGCGGACGCGTCCTCGAACGAAATAGAAGCAACGAGCAATATTCACCCAAAAATAAAAAAATAAAAAGAATGAAATATGAAGAGAAAAGAAATGAAAACAAACAAAAAAAAAATGCCGAATTAATCTAGGTCACTGTTCGTGTCACCCAGCATGCGTGTGAAAGCGTGTAAATGCGTGTAAATGCGTGTAAATGAAGTGTTCCCGTATGAATCTGAATAACCCGGTTGATATTAAATCTACGTTAATACTATCTGGAATTGGTTTAATCGTGCCCCACGTTGGGCGCCAAAAATGTCACGTGCAAATTTTGTGTCGAGCCTCCGATCACCTCGGAGGGTGGTGACTCACCCGGCCTATTGCCCACGAAGAAAGGGTTTGGGTGACATGAATGTCATGAATGTAGCGAAATGGCCAAGCCACATATTTTGACTAAGGTGTAGAGTTTGTCACGTGCAAATTCTGTGACGAGCCTCCGATCACCTCGGAGGGTGGTGACTCACCCGGCCTAATTCCCGCGAAGAAAGGTCGTGGTTGGGCGCCACTCGTTTTGGACGAGTCACCTGCGCGATTCGCGGTCAAAACGAGAAATACTGCGATCGCGTCAACCAAGAGGGCTCCCGACACTATTGGTAAAGAAAAGACGCGGCCAATATTACTTTCAAAATCGATTTAATTTTCTGGTATTTGCCAGTTCACAAATTTTCCAAATGTTACATGTATTTCGGCCACCAGTCTTACAAAAGTACAATTCAACCTGGCCTTACCTACATTTTCCAACCTAATTTAATAATTCGAGATTGCCTTAACCTATTATAATTCAAAACCTTAATCTGTGTAGAGCTTTCTTCTTGTGATTCTGCCTTTAACACATGCCTTCTACTTTAGCACTTCGTCACCATGCGAAGGTCTACTAACATTATTGCAAATTCATTATTCACCAATCGTCTTCTTGCACCTCTGACCTTACACTTAAATGTCCAATCTTAAATGTCCTTATTCTTACAACTCTTCTTTTGTTACGTTACTTCTACTTTAGCACTTCGTCACAATTCGAAGGTCTACTAACATTATTACGAGTTCGTTATTCACAAATCTTCTCTAACTTTACACTTAACTGTCCAATCTTAGATGTCCTTATTCTTGCAACTCTTCCTTCGTTACATTACTTCTACTTTAGCACTTCGTCACAATTCGGATGTCTATTAACATTACTACGAGTTCGTTATTCACAAATCTTCTCTAACTTTACACTTAAATGTCCGATCTTAAATGTCCTTATTCTTGCAACTCTTCTTTTGTCACATGCTTCCTACTTTTACCACTTTTACACTACTTTACATAGTAGTCTAAACTCTAGCTTAATTAACTCTCCCCGGCACCTCCCACGAGATTCCTCTAATCTTATTCCACGGCTTCCTCACGTTTCAAATTTTTATATTAATTTCACTATTTTACTTCACCACTTCTTGGCCCACGCGACCGCGATTTCTTTTTTGTAAACGTTTTCCACGTGTCCCAACGCCAAAAGAAAAGGGATCCTCAATCTCACTGCACACACGCTAACAATGAGACCAAAAACCAAGGAGAGCGTTTTCCATTCGGTAACCCTTTATATTGCTGATCATCTAACGGCAGATAGGATGCGCTCAACTCGGCGTACGCTTCCTGAGTCACGTTCTCCATATGTTCATGACCCTCAGGCGTGTTCCCCGGTCATTCAACTCCCATTAGCCTGAACGGATGGCTCCTCCCCCCATTGAGCCACATGGGACACGCTATGTCCTGATGGAGATTTCGACGAGGTCAATGATCGAAAGTTTCAAGGCGATCATTGACCCTTGACGCGTGTGAGTCGTGCGACTCTCAGCTGTGTTCACAGGGGTCTGGAGTCTTACCATCCTTGAATGATGACTGGTGCCACGGTCAGTCGCTTGAGCGGTCTTGTTGAGGGTGGATGTCGTTTGGCCCGTGCTCAAACGCCTCGAGGTAGGCAATCGTCCGATTTTTCGTAATTTATTTCAACTGACGATTGCCTAACTTTCGGCGACTTCGCAAAGGCTCGCAAACATATGATGTCGTCAAACGAGACTTGGCCTTGCGAGGACTCGCGTTGTTCGCGGATTATTGGATGAGAAACGCGACCGTGATGTTCCCCGTTGTTAGGGTACATATTCTTTTAAATCTTTGGCATTCCGGGTTCCTGCTGGTTTGCCATTCTCCTCTGCCAGCTTGTATGTCGCTGACGAGAATTTCTTTACAATTCGAAAGGGGCTCACATATTTTTGGGCCCATTTTCGCTGCGAAGTACTTGTTGGCGTCCGACTGACTGTAGTTTTTCCGCCAAACCAAATCACCCTCCGCCATGGTTGGTTCCCTTTTGCGTAGGTTGTAGTTTGGGTTAGCCTCTCTGCGGACTTCTGTAGTCGTTTATGAACATCCTCTCGGATTTTGCAAAGCTCCTCGGCGCGCTTTCTCGCGTCCGTCCAGGTGTCTTCTGTTTCCGGCCGAAGTTCATAACATATGGGGTGACTCCCATGCTTTCGTGGGTGTAGGTCCGCAGGGCGCAAACGAACTTCGCAAGCTCTCTATCCCATTGGCGTTGGTTCGATCCGACGTACGTTCGTAGCATCCTTTTCACCTCCTGGTTAATTCTCTCAGCAAGATTCGCTTGCGGGTGATATAAAGCGGTGTGGCGTGTCTCGGTGCCATAGCTTTTTGCAAGGTGTTGAAACTCCTTGGCCCGAAATTGTGTCTCATTGTCGCACACCATGTTCGCTGGTGCACCAAACATTAGGAAGACGTTCTCCTCGAGTAGTCGCACGACCTCCTTGGCTGTAGCGGCGCGTAGTGGCAAGATGATGGGGAATTTTGTGTGATAGTCCACTACAGTCAATATATACCTATGGCCATTGCTTGATCTTAGTAATGGGCCAACTACGTCCACGCATATTGTCTCCCACGGTTCCATCACTCATGTTGCCCGTGATACCAATGCTCCCATAACCGGCTTTCGTTCAACTTTGTTCGCTTGGCAGGTTTTGCATTGTGTGACATACCTTTTCACGTCTTTTGCCATGCCTGGCCAATCATGCTCCAGCTTTACCCGGTCGAGCGTCCTGCGTATCCCCATGTGGCCTGCTTTTGGATCATCATGGCATTTTTCGAGAACTGCTGCCCTCTCGCCTTCTGGCACGAATCTTCGCCAATACTTCCCAGTGAGATGAGCGTACTTTCCCGGTTTCCTTCTCCACCGCGTCCTTTCGTGGCACCATTCCCCATCATCTTCCCCCGTCTTTGTCTCGGCTTCCAGTCTGCTCACTGGTGGAATCGCTCTCGATAATGCATCAAGTACCAGTTTCTCTTTACCTTTTCGATGTATTACTTCGAAGTCGAACTGTTGCAGTCTTACTGCCCATCCAGCTAATCTGCCATTGGGGTCCTAGAGGTTGTTTAGTCACACCAAGGAGTCAATCTCGTCCCTTCGATGTATGGTCTGAGTTTCTCCACTGCCCATAGGACCCCCAGGCACTCCTTCTCTGTGGTGGAGTATTTGCGCTCTGCCTTCGACAATGATCGACTGAGATAGCAAACTGTTCGCTCTGCTGCTTGGTCGGACTGGCTGAGTACTGCTCCTATGCCTACGTCCGAGGCGTCCGTTTGTATTTTGAACGGTAGACCGAAGTCCGGACATGCTAGAACTGGAGGTGTCGTGAGACTTTCTTTGCAGCTTGAGAAAGCTGACTCGCACTCATCGGTCCATATGAATCGTGCTCCCTTCTTAAGCAGGGCGTTGAGTGGTGCCACCAGCGTTGCGTGGTTTGGTATAAATCTTCTGTACCATGAAACCATCCCCAGAATTGTCTTAACTGTATGCTTTCGCATTTCTCCGGATCCGCTTGTATACCTTCTCTATTCACAACGTAACCCAAGTATTGCAACTGGTCTCTGCAAAATTTGCACTTTTCCCGGGATACCTTCAGTCCTGCCTCTCTCAAACGCTTGAAGACCTCTCGCAATACTTCCAGATGTTTCTTGAATGTCGAGGTCATGATGATGACATCATCCAAATATGTAAACACTTTTGGTTCTAGAGTGGCCCCCAGAATGCGATCCATCAGCCTTTGCCACGTCGCCGATGAATTATGCAGCCCGAATGGCATTCGAATGGCATTCGTCATTCCGCGCCAGGGAATGGTGAATGCTGTGTATCTCTTTGAGTCTTCTGCCATCGGTACTTGCCAGAAGGCCGATATCACATCTAGTGAGGATAGGTATTTGGCTTCCCGGAGTTTAACCAATGTTGCATTTACATAGGGTAGCGGATAGGCATCTTTCTCTGATACTGCGTTCAGCTTCCGAAAGTCCACGCAGAATCGATGTTATCCATCCTTCTTCCGGACCAGCTGGATGGGTGATGACCACGGGCTGTTGGATGGTTCTACAACTCCCAATTTTAGCATTTCGTCCAATTCTTCATGTATGTGTTGTTGAACTTTCGGGGACACCGGGTAGTACCGCTGTTTAATCGGTTGAGCCTCGGTTTTTATTGTGTGCTCGATGAGATTGGTTCGACCCAAACCTTCTCCCATTTAATCGAACTCTTCTTGTACCAGCGCCTCCAGTTCTGCTTTTTGTTTTGCTGTCAGGTCATCATTATTCCTCAGCGCTGCATCTTCTTTCGCTCCTAACGTGGCTACCTCCCAGTTAAGCCTTTCCATGTCTAAGGTTAGCCCAAACTTTTTCCAAAAGTCTATGCCTAGTATGAGTTCGTTTGGGATGGAACCTATGACCAGCAACTCCATGTCGTGCTCCTTACTGCCTACCTGTACGTTCGCCGAAACTTCTCCGCCCACTATGCACAGTTCTCCATTTGCCATACGGACATGTTTAATCCCTTTTGGATTGCGCATGTTCACCTTGCCTTTAATTTTCCTCCAACCCCCTTCGCCGAGTATCGACCAACTCGCCCCCGAGTCTAACAGGCCTATCATCTCCTCGCGTCTACTTTCGCCCTCATGTGTGGCCTATTATCCCCTTCGTACACCTCTAGGGCATAGGCCAGTCTTGGGATCTCGGCACCCTCTCGCGACCTGTTGGTTGCACACGCTCGGTCGCCTAACGTGTGCCACCCACGTTTCCCGAACCCGACCCCTCGTCCTGACTCTCGCGCGTTCTTGATTGGTTTACGTCTGGTCTGCGTTGAGTTCGACTGCAATTGGGGCACGAGGATCTTATCGCCCCTAGGCGTCCACAACCGAAGCACTTACGTGGTTGATCACAGTTCCGGGAAATGTGACCGTCTGGTTTGCAATTCGAGCATAATGTCGCTCCGTGGCTGGATACTGGCCACTGACTCTTGGCCCTCTCTTAGATAAGCCAAGTCCGGCTCTAAAAGTCCTCTCGTCCTTCTCAGTGGTGGTGGTGCGTATGCTTCAACCCTGGCTCCGGTCAACTCCAGACTCCTCCCCCATTGTACAAGGTCAGCGATGGTCTCGAATTTTTGTCTTCCTAATTGTGTTAGGTAAAAAGGTGCCAGCTTTCGCGTGATGGTTGTAAGCAGTTCCGTTTCTGGTGGTGGAGTTGATAGTCGTCGAAACAGACCCTCCATGGATGCCACGTACGTGCCCATTGACTACTCTCGAGCTTGGGTCCTCGCTCTTATTTCATCCATCAATCGTTCGTTGTAGTCTGGTGGCAAGAATTCTTGCCTCAACTCACCCACTAATTCCTCCCAATCTTTGAAGTGCCCCTTGTTCGCCCTAAACCATGTGAGTGCGCGGCCGGTGAAGAGTTCCACTGTTGATCTGAAAAGTGCACTCGATTTGATGCCTCGTGACGTTCGCAGTTCCTCGACTCTTTCTAGAAAGCAGCCTACTGATTCTTGTGCAGTTCCCGCGAATGTTATTCCCCACTTTTGGACTTGTATAGTTTCTACGCATGCGACTCCCAGATGTCTGGCGTTTGACGTGCCATTTGATCCTTCGACCATGTCCTCCGCTTCCGAAGACGTGTCTGCATTATCTATTTTGACTATCAATTGGCCGTAACTCAGACGTAGCTCTGCTTCGACGGATGCTTTGCTTCTCCGTCCGCTGATTTGGTTGGGAGGCGTCCGACTCGCCGTAACGCAAACGCCACCTTTGTCTCGATTTTCTCTATAACCTTCCTTCCATCCTTCCCAATTGGGAAGGCTTCTACAGCCTCCTTGTTCTTCGTATATGAAAGGGTACGATATCGCTGTTGGACTCCCCAACGCTCTCGCTGCCTTCTCAGCCACCCTTAATGTTTTTCTCATATCATCTACCGTACCCGATTTAAAACCGTGGACCGCCAACTCGTTTGTGAGCTCCTTCCATGAGAGTCTGTCGAAATTAATTTTTATCCTTCCTGCCATTTTTAGAAGGACTAGGGGCGAGATAATGGATTAAAGTCAACTAAGAAGGTCTAAATGTGAGAGGAAAAACGCAAACTCTACTTGATGCTTGCTCTCACTCAGACGTAAAGAAAGAAAGGAAAACAGAACAAAAAAACAAAATTTTAATATTTTTGTAACCCCAAACAACTGCGACGAAATAATTACCAAGCGAAGATTAGGAGAGAGTGGAGTTTGAATTGATTAGACGCTCTACAAAGTTCTCAAAATTTTGTTTCCCAAAAAAAAAAACTCTTATCCTATCTGTGCCTCCCCGCATACATTGACCATTCTAACTCGAGGACCCTTTTCTTTTTATTTTACCACCCTGCTATTTAGTGAACAGTTGTTGCTTGTTTTGCAAAAATTTTCGACATCTTCCGATCCGTATGCGCGCGGACGCGTCCTCGAACGAAATAGAAGCAACGAGCAATATTCACCCAAAAATAAAAAAATAAAAAGAATGAAATATGAAGAGAAAAGAAATGAAAACAAACAAAAAAAAAATGCCGAATTAATCTAGGTCACTGTTCGTGTCACCCAGCATGCGTGTGAAAGCGTGTAAATGCGTGTAAATGCGTGTAAATGAAGTGTTCCCGTATGAATCTGAATAACCCGGTTGATATTAAATCTACGTTAATACTATCTGGAATTGGTTTAATCGTGCCCCACGTTGGGCGCCAAAAATGTCACGTGCAAATTTTGTGTCGAGCCTCCGATCACCTCGGAGGGTGGTGACTCACCCGGCCTATTGCCCACGAAGAAAGGGTTTGGGTGGGCGCCACTCGTTTTGGACGAGTTATCTGCGCGATTCGCGGTCAAAACCAGAAATACTGCGATCGCGTCAACCAAGAGGACTCCCGACACTATTGGCAAAAAAAAGACGCGGCCAATATCACTTTCAAAATCGATTTAATTTCCTGGTAGGTGCCAGTTCACAAATTTTCCAAATGTTACATGTATTTCGGCCACCAGTCTTACAAAAGTACAATTCGACCTGGCCTAACCTAAATTTTCCAACCTAATCTAATAATTCAAGATTGACTTAACCTATAATAATTCAAAACCTTAATCTGTGTAGAGCTATTCTACTCTTGTGCATGATACGCAACTTTATTCCCTAATTGTACGTGTATGTCTTAAGCCTATCACTTATCTTATCAATAAGATCCGGCCGCCTGACCCTGCCGTCGACCGCCTGCTCCCGCCGCAAATTCATTATTCACCAATCGTCTTCTTGCAACTCTGACCTTACACTTAAATGTTCATTCTGAAATGTCCTTATTCTTACAACTCTTCGTTTGTTACGTTACATCTACTTTAGCACTTCGTCACAATTCGAAGGTCTACTAACATTATTACGAGTTCGTTATTCACAAATCTTCTCTAACTTTACACTTTAATGTCCAATCTTAAATGTCCTTATTCTTGTAACTCTTCCTTCGTTACATTACTTCTACTTTAGCACTCCGTCACAATTCGGATGTCTATTAACATTACTACGAGTTGGTTATTCCCAAATCTTCTCTAACTTTTCACTTAAATGTCCGATCTTAAAAGTCCTTATTCTTGCAACTCTTCTTTTGTCACATGCTTTCTACTTTCACCACTTTTACACTACTTTACTAATTTTTATATTAATTTCACTATTTGACTTCACCACTTCTTGGCCCACGCGACTGCGATTTCTTTTTTTTAAACGTTTTCTTCGTGTCCCAACGCCAAAAGAAAATGAATCCTCAATCTCACTGCACAGACGCTAACTCTGAGTCCAAAAACCAAGTAGAGCGTTTTCCATTCGGTAACCCCCTATATTGCTGATCATCTAACGGCAGATAGGATGTGCTCACTTCGGCGTACGCTTCCTGAGTCACGCACTCCATATGTATGTACATGACCTTCAGGCGTGTTCCCCGGTCATTCAACTGCCAATAGCCTGATCGTCTGCAACATTTTACATGAAAATGTTCTTGGGGGGATACATATTTCCAATAAAATACAATTTTCATTGAAAAAAACATTTCAAGAGTAAACACGCCTTATTCCAAGAGTAACAGTGATAATCACTAAAATAACAGTGACAATAATATATTCAATAATGACAGTGAGAATAACTAAAATAACAGTGACAATACGCGTAGTTTCAATAATAAAAGTGATAATCACTAAAATAACAGTTACAATAAGGGTAACTTCAATAATCTCTAATATATAAAAAGATATCTTTTTGAAAATGTTTGTCGCGACTAAACTCGGAATCTGCAGAGTCGATTTCAATAAAATTTTGCATGAAGATTACTGTCCGGTAGGTGAGTGTGTATGTAAAGTTTAAAAAAAATTGGTTTTAAACTTTTGGAAATATTTAAGATTTAAATTTTTCACGTTTTACTTTTCAAGAGAAAGTCGACTTTAGCGCTTAAACTTAAGATCAATAAATGAAGAGAGATCGTGCAATTATCGCATCGTTAGCGGTTACTCGCTCTCTCTTAAATATGAGACGTATTCGAGAGAACATTTCGGCATTTTGTTGATTGCATGATCTCTCTTCATTTATTTTTCTTAAGAAGCAAAGTACACTTTCTCTTGATATGAAATCCATCCATGGATTCATACTAGAGATGGATGCGACTTCATGTCATGTGGTTTTCAATTAGGAAATGGAGATTGATTTATTTTTGGATCTTGTTATGCTCATCTCGAATACGAAAACGTCAACTTTTACTTGCGTATTAGGGAACCGTTACTTTTCGCTTTTGAAAATCGGAAGAAAAGCCCTCTCTCAAGAATTCTCTATGATTTGACACTCTGTATTTCCATAGAGCCGGTTTAAATTGTTTTCTACAAATTTTACTCGGGTTATTCAATACAATTTTGGTTCATTAAACCCGTAGCAGATAGATTTGTTCAAATTGGTCGAAAATGGTAAATATTTTTTTTGAATTTCAGATCGTAGGACATCAAAATTTCCGGGAATCCCAAGTTGACTGATTTTCTTCCGGTTTGAAGGATTCTTTTCCGGTAAAAATTTGAATTTTTAACGGTTTTTTGCTCGTAGCGGCTAAACGAAGCGTCCTACGGGATGCATATGTATGACCAACCCCCACTGTTTTGACATTTCCTACCTTCCTTACATACATAATTTTTCTCTATATTGAGGTTTTAAAGGTGTGCATTGAAAAGATCCGAAAATTGATAAAATTCAGATTTTGAATTTTTAACGTTTTTTTGCCCCTAGCGGCTAAACGAAGCGTCCTATGGGATGCATATGTATGACCGACCCCCATTTTTTTTTAAATTTCCTAAATTTTTCAATACATCCTTTTTCTCTGAATTGAGTTTTTAAAAATGTGTCCAAACAAAAGTTATGATATATGGTAAAGTTCAGATTAAAATTTGTAAACGCAAAATCTCGCGTTTTTCGGAAAAATTTTGTAATTTTTTATATATTGAAAACTGAATTTGTATATTTTTTCTTTACATCAATAGAAAATACTATCACACAGAAAACAGAAATTTTTGAGTAAATTTTACTCTCCAATGGTACACATTTTTGTTTGTGTTTGTTTTGTGCAAATTTCAGAACATCAAAATTGTGTGCATTGTGTGTACATGTACATTGTGTTCCATCCGCGAAATTTTATTTCAGCCCCCTTTCCTATTATTGTGATCACTCATTCCCTATTTGACAATAACAAACATCAACATCAATTTGCGCACTGTCTGTTCTTTAAACGTGAAAGACGGTCAAAGGTGCATACGGCTCATGGATCTTTTGTCTGCTGTTACGTGTGTGATGTTGGAAAAAAATGGGTAGAGAGTCACATGGGATCGCGAAATCTGGTAAATTATTTTGTCTGTGATTAAACCTTAACTTTTTTTGTAAGTAGAAGAAAGCAATATTTTTCAACAAATTCGCTGAAAATAAATTTACACGGCTAACGTGGGCGTATTGTTAATGTGGCCGATCGGATCGGATTAACCTCTCAAATATTACTGTGCCATAAAAAATTTATATTCGGTACTAATCGAAGTTTAAGTAAAATGTTAACCAGTTGTGTTTGAGTTTCAACCGGCAATCTATAAATCCTTATTTGTTTCATTGTTGTCACCGAACATAGGATAAATTTCGATTTCTTATAACTACTATATTTCAATGTTTTTGTTACTTTGAAATTAATAGGTGCTGTAAGGTTTAGTAATAATTCCCAAATTGGCTTTTTTTGAAAGAGTGCTTGAATAGTTGTTTTAAGTTTATTTCTCATTTTCTTATTAAGCACTGTTCATACTTTCAACTTATTATCCATTTTACGGCGAAAATTTGTAGCCAAACGTTAATAAAAAGATTTGTTGAAAAAGTCAAAGATTTTTTGGAAGTTTTTGAACTTATGTTACAATCAAAAGATAACCGCTAAGAATCAAAAATCTATAACTAATGAAAAACAAAACATATATAGTATCAACATATACAGTATACAAAAAATATGCAGTATTACGTAATGCCCAGCAAAGCGGGCGGGTACAGCTAGTAACTGTGATAATCATTAATATAACAGTGACAATAAGCGTAATTTCAATAATAACAGTGAGAATATCGGTGATAATCACTAAAATACTAGTGACAATACACGTAAATTTCAATAATAACAGTGATAATCACTAAAAGAACAGTGCCAATACGGGTAATTTCAATTAAAACAGCGGTAATAACTAAAATAACAGTGACAATACGCGTGGTTTGTGGTTTGAAAGTTATCTATAAATTTCCTTGGAGCACAAGTTGTTGTTTCATACTATTATTTCGGTAAACCACGGAACGTTTTTGTTGAGCGCAGACTCTTTTGCCTGTGCTGTTTTCGACTGGTTGAGGTGTATCACCACAACTCAGTTTTCAGAGACTACTTTTCAGCGGAAAGTTGAAGGGAAAATCTAGGTGTTACACCAAGATTTAGAGTAAAGTGTGCAAAGGTCTTAGACCGATACACCAGAAGCAGAGGAGAAGTAAAAGATTCGAGTTAAAATTATTGACTGACTGATTTATTATAATTTATGGGATTTATATACATAAAAAGATGCTTAGATCTGCTAAAATTCGTACACTTGTTGCTTAGTGACTAACTTTAATCAATTAAGGTGAGTAGTAATTTGAGTTCACATCGAAAGTCTTCGTTTTGATTCTCGCAAAAAGGTGTTTTCATGATGCATGCGCTTTTCGCTTAGGGCAATGGCATTTCAGGTGACAGGTGATCCCGGGCAAGGTCAGGTAAGTTTCCTTGATAATGGGAAATGCTGACGCGTAGAACTAAGTTCAGGTGAGTTTATGAATGTAATTTGATGATTTGTTGAATGAACAAAAAACAGGTGAGTGGTACACTGCAGCATATAATTATTTGGACATCAGGTACAGTAGTACACTGCAGTACGTAATTATTTGGACATCAGGTACAGTGAGGTAAGTTATTTGCGAACAGTTTTAATGGTATCTTAGTTCAGTTTATGAGGTCCTGTTATTTCGGGGACGGAAGCGCAAGCTCCTGCCACGTGGGACATTGAGGAAATGCAGTAATCAAGTGATTTACTTGTTTCAACATTGTCAAACTGCATCTGTGCACAATACGCACATGTTTTGCGAAACATTACTGACACAGCTAGTAATCCAGAGAGAATAAAACTCAGAAGTTGCGAAATTTCAAGTTGCTGATACATCAAGTCCAACGCGTGTAATAGTGCGCAGTTATCTGCTGAAAACACGAGGTGGAATCCAGACATTTGGGGAGAAGAGACCACTGATTTGGCGTACACTTCCATAGTAGGTGGGTCAAATAACGGCCGTGTGCAGTTGGATCATTCTAAGTAACAGTAATAATTTTATACTTTAGTTTTACTTTGTTTGTTAAAATTTGGCTAACACACTTTCTCCTTTGCATGACTTTGCGATTGCAAGCCGTGCCTAATTTCCCTACTCTTACGTGACGTTTGAAAACTAGTGGATAAATTGTGACAATTTAGTCTAAACCTAAGCTACCGTTATTATTTATCTCATTTGATTTCAAACTTGCTGATGCATGGTAGGGCTCAGTTTAAACTGATCTAATTATATTACCTTTAATTAACTTTTAATTAATTACTTTTTAAGTTCTTGATTTTAGCTATTTTTCACTTGCAACTTGCCTGCCCTGACTTTAAATCTGTGGATATTATACTTTATATTGCTTGCATGTGGGTGGATACGTACATCTCCGCATTTTGCTTTCTTATTTTGCTCATTAATCTTTCGTTTTCTATACTTTCCTCTCTTCACTTATTTTACTCTTTTTGCTTCTGTATACGTATATCATTTACGTAGCTGCTCTTAATGTATTAACGTTTAAACCGCCAAACTGTGTAACGCCCGGAGGTGGTATGTGGGGGCAAAATGCCCAATTCCAAAACAAAAAACCCATCCCTAGTTGACGGAGGTGAGCCACCCCGCTCCAGGTCCTCGTCCCGACATTCATCTCTCCAACGACAAACACTCCTCTGAACCCTCTAATTCAACGGCTTACAAGACAAAACGCTAGAGAACGGCTCCAAGCCGGAGACGGTAGACCTCAAAATGACATAACACAGATCATTAGCGCCACGGAAACTAGTGCCACAATGGCAAGTTCCTCCTTAACCACTAACACCTCTTGTGAAGAGACACTACCGCCACAGCCTCTAATTCTCATGATATAGTTCGGAATAAGAACAATGAGTCGTACCAGGAGACGGAACGAACGGAGCACCAAAAAGAACTTCTAGAGCTCGAGGACTCTCTGACAGTTGTAACAGACAATAACCAGAGTGTTCTCAAAACCAAGAATAAAAGTAAAAATAAAAATAAAAACATGAATACAAACAACCAGCCTACACCCCAACCCATTTCCTCCCCGGCACTCCCGTCAACATCCCTCGCTGACAATTATAACCTTGCGACCCAGGACAAAGTACAAACCAATCCGTTTGCTCCCTTGGATAAATATCCTAATATTACATTAGGGGCAGTCCAAAGAACCCGACCAGCTATCACCTCAACTAATACCTTACCTCCCAATCCTCACCCAAAGCCCCGCAATCGTCCCAAAAACCAAAAATTCCTCCCATAGTCTCGTACGGAGTCTCCATTCAGGAGCTCACGACTGCATTAAACACATTACTCCGACATAAAAACTTCAAATTTAAAAAACTAAACAATAATTGTACGCACATACTGACTGACACAATTACTAATTATTAAAAAACTGAAATATTTTACTTACACTCCCAAGGAACTAAAGCCGGTTTCCTTAATCCTAAGAGGAATCAATTTTGACTTCTCTGAAGGAAGCTCTCCTTGAGGAACAATCGCACATGCCCATTATAAAAATTTCTAGATACAATGCACCTACCTCCTCAAGGATGGGCAGACAGCTCGACCTTGTTTTAATACAACTAGAACAATCAGCAAATACCAAAGACATAACTGCCATAAAATACCTGTTGAACCAACGAATACAGTGGGAAAACATACTTTATAGAACCGTAACACAGTGCAAACGGTGTCAAAGGTTTGGACATATTTCAATCAAATGTAACCTCGCGTTCAGATGCGTGAAATGCCCACAGACCCACACTCCTGGACATTGTAATAGAGCGGACAGAACCGAAGGACAGCCCTATTGCGTTAACTGCACCAATTTTGGTCACCCGGCATACTATAAGCAATATCCGAAATTCATCGACTTCCTACAAGGACGAGAAGCCAAAAAAGGGGCTATCAAAACTAACCATAATATGACACAAACAACGAGTAACTATATACAGAGCAACATCTCATATGCTACAGCATCTGAAGACCCCAACTCGCAAAAATCCAATAAATCGGTAACATTCTCTGCAATCCCTCTCTTGCGACACCCAGTCCGATAGCTAGAGGAGAGATGATAGCTACACCTACGCATACTACAGTAAACAACCTAGACTGCCTGAACGGGCAATTCAGGAAATACTTTAATGCCGACCAAATTCTTTTGTAACCAAAAGTAACCAAGTGGTTAACTTCCTCAAAAGTAATCCTGATCCCACCCAAGCGAAACAAACACTCTTCAACTTTGCTTATGAATTAGCACTGTTCATCGACCAACTAAAATAATCAGACCGACCAACTAAATCGACCAACTAAACTAGATAATCAGACGTAAGTTACATATACTAACGCTTAACTGTAACTCTATACGGACGCTTGCCAGACAACACGAACTGAAACTTCTACTAGATAGACATAAGATCGACATTGCCCTCCTTACAGAGACAAAACTAGACGAACGAACTAAAATCACAAACAGACTAAAAGGATACGATATGATCCTGCAGAACAGGCCGGACAGAGGAGGTGGTGGAGTAGCCATCATCGTGGCGAAATATACTACCTTCAACCTAATTAACCTACCAAACTTTACCTCCCTAGAGGCCGTAGCAATAAACCTGACGATAACAGACAGAACGAAATTGACTTTCGCCTCTATCTATCACACGTACTCGATAGGAAAAGGGTCTATTAATAGGCAAGACCTAGAAAAGCTAGAACAGATAATTGGCGACAACCCTTACATCATTGGGGGTGACTTTCATGCACACATGCACACCATAATCTCTGGTTTAGTCCCAAAGATGACAAAAATGGCAGAAATCTGGCTGATTGGGCACTCGCCCTGGAGGATGCGAAATTCTTTCCAACCTTTCGTCCCACTCTCCCTGGAGCCGGAACCTACCTTGACCTCAACATAATCCATCAAGATATTGAGGTTATCCTACCTATACCAGGGTACGAGGCGCCCCAAACCATTGAAAGCTTTTCTGACCATCCTGGTATTCTGCTTACAATAGGGCTTAAAATTGTTAAAAGTTCAAAGCGTCAGTAACAAACTTGATTACGTTGAGCCTGTTCGGCACTGGAACTTTAACTCGATGAACTCCTCCGATAGGGGCTGTGAGGCCTTGACGAAGGCTCCGATTGGGGCCGGGTTCGAAGGCTTAAACTCTAATGGCGACCAGCGGGTTATGAAAGCAAAGTAATTGAAGCTGCTGAAATGTCACACTGGGGGACCACAAGGAGCAAATAGAGGAACAGCCCACCGGTGGGCTAACTGACCACAAGGTAGCACACTTGTGGTGCCAAGCCAATATATGACGGAACAGCTATGTCGAAGGCTGCATGGCTGAGGGCGAGCTCAGTCCTTAATAGCGAACTCAGGATACCAGGCGACCTCCTTTTCCAACTAGCCTTCCTGTGGCATGCGGGGCTCTGCTGCAGGTGACCGTATTTTTTCTTGCTTCTCGTGGGACTAAAAATGGATACCGAAATAAACAACAAAAACTTAAAGGACCGGCATCATAAATCGCCAAACCAAAAATTTGAGGGCTCTCAGAGCACTCAAACTACGGTGGAGTAACGTCTTACAACATCGAAGATTGGGAAAGAGGCTACCTGTGCCTCCGATCAATCTGAAGAGGGTGAAGGACTACCCCATCCAAACAATGGCCCAAAAAGCCCAAGCTGAGTGGAGCCGGCAGAAAAAGGCTAAAGCACTTGATTGAGAAAGGCATGAATGCGGAGGAGGCACGTAAATTGGGCGCTTTACCATTCAAACTGCCTACACTGCCTTTAGCGACTCCAAAAAGGAAGGAGAGATCTCCAGAGAGGGTCTCTCCTAATCCTTCGGAGAGGAAGAAACCGAAAGGTAGTACGCCTCAAAAAACTCCTGCAACCTAGCAGGAAACCGAGAAGGGGGAAGGTAATAAAGAACCTGCACCCGGAAAAAAGCCAACATACAGGAAGGCAGTCCTGGGGATCAAGGTAGGCGTAGCTCATGCACAATTTTCGGACACACTCCTGACAAAGGACCAATTCCGGGCCATTCAGGGGTTTATCATGGCTAAGGTGCGAGCACAAAAGGGAGAAGGTATAAAACCCAGATTCCTTGATTCAAGGGCCTGCGATCGGCCCAGAAATACCCACACCCAGATGGATCCGACGAAAAACCTTCTCTCCGGCTCTCGTGATGATTATGAACGGTTCTGTACCTCGGACTCGGACTTTACGTCTCTAGTTACCGTCCAGAATAGTAAATATCATTGGAAACTCATTTGCATCTCTCTTCTCTCTTTCCTTCTTGGATACACAATTCGTGCCGGATACTGAATACATCTCCTCACTAAATCCTACTCCCTCCGTCATACCCTCTTCCTTCCCTGATCTTCATATCACTGAGGAGGAAGTCGTTGTTGAGCTCCTGGGCCTCAAGGACGATTTCTCTCCCGGCCCGGATGGAATTCCCCCCGCCATACTTAAGAGATGTGCAACTCTACTTTCCCCTCCGTTAACAAGACTGTTCAACCTTTCTACTCAATCAGGTATATTCCCTGACTTCTGGAATGCGGGCTTCCTGAAACCGATCTTCAAAAAGGGATCGAAAATCGAGGCAGCGAACTATAGGCCGATCGCCAAATTACCCGCTATCGCTAAAATTTTCGAAAAGATTCTTGTTGGCAAATTATATCCATTCCTCTCCTCCATTATATCTCCACACCAGCATGGGTTCCTAAAGGGGAGATCCCCCACCACTAACTTGGTGCAGTTTACATCTTTCACCCTTAACGCTCTTGAACGTGGCGAAACTGTCGAAGCTATCTTTACCGATATGAGTAAAGCCTTTGACAGTATTCCACATAGCTTGATCGTTCTTAAGCTCAAATTGGCAGGGTGCCCCGACTTCTTCCTCAAATGGACTCGTTCCTATCTAAGTAACCGTACCTATCGAGTTTTATTTCGATCAACCCTGTCTAATACAATAACTGCGACAAGTGGCGTTCCACAGGGCAGTCACATCGGACCTCTACTGTTTTTAGTTGCTACCACTGACGTCTCCAAGGTCATCATGAACTCCTACATCCTCTCGTATGCAGACGACACCAAGATCTTCAAGAACATTACCCACCCCTCGGACCTTAATCGCCTCTCGACTTGGTGCTCCAAAACCAACCTCGTTCTTAACACCTCTAAGTGCGAACACGTCTGTTTCCACCGGAAGAGGAGCCACGTGGCTCACACCTTCTCCATTAACGGCTCCACAATTAGCACAGTGAACTACACCCTTGATCTTGGTGTCCACCTGGATTCGAGACTCTACTTTCAAGAGCACATAAACTTTGTGATTAAGAAATCTAGTGCCATGTTGGGCTTTATCACAAGGTGGGCTAGGGAATTCGATGACCCCTACATTTATAAAGCCCTCTTTATATCGCTTGTTCGCCCTCTACTGGAATACGCCTCACAGGTCTGGTCTCCGTATCACAGACTCCATATAGGGCGTATCGTGTCCGTGCAGAAGCGCTTTCTGCGTTTCGCTCTCCATAAGCTACCCTGGTCCAACCCCCTCCACCTCCCTTCCTATGCGGATCGCCTGAAGCTGATTAATCTGCAGTCTCTCTCTGGACGCCGTGTAATGGTTGACTTTTCATTCATGCATGGCATCGTCCAGGGAAAAATTGTAGCTCCACTTATTCAGGAACAAGTTGTTCTTCGCACTACCGGCAGAAACCTTAGATCTGCAAGCTCATTCCTCTTAAGCTTTCACCACACGGACTTTGGTAGGATGGAGCCGATCACCCGCATGCTGAGGCTATATAATCAGGTCGCCCCCCTCCTGCAGGTCGCTGATGGTAATAGCAATGTAAGGTCCACCTTTCGGACCTACGCAGACGCTCTTTCTACACTTTAAACCTCAATACACGTGCTCTTATTTTTCCCTTAGCTAACAGTACAATGTACCTCTGTTTAAATTTGTTTTTTAAGCTCCTATTAATATATATTCCTTTATACACATTGTTATTTTTTACTTTTTTCTTTCCTCTTTAACTTTATATATTTATTTTTATTAATCTGTATTTTTCACATTTTAATTTTCTTGTTTTTGTACTAAGGAACTTGTACTAAGTTGTTAAAATAAAAATAAAATAAAATAAAAAATAAAAATAAAAACGGAAAAGGAAAGAAGATGATAAAGGGGATTAATTTTGCCCAGATCAATCTTCGCAGATCCAAGGCGGCTATAAGCGTTCTTGGAGCGGTAATGGTGAAAGATAGAGTCGACATCGGACTGCTGCAAGAGCCAAACTACTACAAGGGACGCATTAGAGGCATACCCAGTAGTACGGGAAGGATCATACACTGTGCCAATGGGGAAAGGCCCAGAGCGGCAATAATCCTAGGAAACAATGTGCTACATACGGTTTACATTTAAGGCTGAGAACATCCAGATAGAAAAGAAAAGAGTAATCCAAAAGACTGATTGGTTCGAATTCGAACAGCAAGTATGTTCAGGCGTCTTTGACCAAAAGCACGAGCGCATCGAAACCAAAGAGGACCTGAATAAAGCGTCCGACGACCTTACACGTCTTCTCATTGACGCCTTGGAGTCCAGCTGTCCCACGAACCAAAGGGCAGTCAACAGGAATGTGCCCTGGTGGAATGAGAGGCTGGACAGACTCAGGAGAGAAACTAGAAGACTGTTCAAACGAGCAAAGAAAAAGGGCCAATGGGACGAATACCGTACAGCCCTTACAAATTATAACAAGATCCTACGAGAATCCAAAAGGAACTCATGGAAAAGCATGTGTGAAGGGATTGAAACCCTACCTAGTGCTGCAAGAATCCAAAGAATATTAAAGAAAGATTACGCTTCAGGCTTAGGACTACTGCAAAAAGAAGATGATATACTGCGGACGAAGACGAGACTCTAGAACTGCTCTTGAGTACTCACTTTCCTGGCTGCATCGTCCCGCCAAACAACCGCGGGGAATACCCGCGATACGAAGGTACCACAAGAGCAATCAAGCTCTCCAAGAAAATCTTCACAAGGGACCAGGTAAGGTGGGCGATAAAAAGCTTCCAATCATACAAGGCCCCAGGTGGGGATGGAATTATGCCTATAATGATCCAAAAATGTTTAGATCATACAGAAGACCAAGTAGTGGAGATATTTAGAGCTAGCCATGCACTGAGGTGGATTCCAGTCTCATTGAGGAAGACCAATGTGGTCTTTATTCCAAAGGCGGGGAAACCCTGCGAAAAGCCAAAGTCTTACAGACCCATAAGTCTTTCATCTTTCTTCTTCAAAAGCATGGTAAAGATACTTGATCTCTACCTAAGAGAGGGGAGCCTTAAAAGGAACCCGCTACACAAAAGCCAATATGCCTACCAGAAAGGCATATCGACAATTGACGCCCTAAGTGACCTCACGAGCAGAATAGAAAAAGCCCTGGAATACAAGGAGATTGCCCGCTGTGCGTTTCTGGATATTCAAGGGGCTTTCGACAACACCTCTTTTGAGGCCATTGATGAGGCATCAAAACAGAAAGATATAGATCCCACTACTATTGGATGGATAAAATCCATGCTCAAGTGCAGGGAAATAACAGCGGAACTAGGAGGAGCATCTAGAACTGTAATAGCGGGTAGGGGCTGCCCCACGGAGGGGTACTATCCCCCTTATTATGGTCTATTGTGTTGGATGAACTCCTGCGCAAACTAACGGAGATGGGCTATGTGGTCATAGGCTACGCGGACGACATAGCTATAATAATCTCTGGTAAACACATAGGCACCCTAAAGGATATAATGGAAACAGCTCTCGGGCAGGTCATCAGGTGGTGCAATCGCAAAGGTTTGGGAGTCAACCCGGAAAAAGTGTGATTGTTCCATTCTCCAAAAAGAAAAACCAATATCCATGGGGGGTGAACATTTGCACATTTCCAATGAGGTAAAATATCTGGGCGTTTACATGGACCAGAAGCTGAATTGGAATAGGCATCTTAGCCACATAAGGGACAAAGCCCTGATAAGGCTTCACATATGTAGGCAACTGCTAGGAAAAACATGGGGACTGAAACCTAATATGAATTACTGGTCATATACCACCATCGTTAGACCGGCGATCACTTATGCCTCCTCCATTTGGTTGAAGAAAACGGAACAGAGTACAACTCAAAAAGTACTCACGTAAATCGAAAGGATAGCCTGTATGGGGATCACGGGAGCAATGCGGACTACGCCTACGGCAGCTCTAGAGGTCATTGTGAATCTAACGCCTCTACACCTGCATGTAAGGCGAATGTCATTATCAGAAGCCCTGAGCACCCATAAAACACGATGAAATGACACAGGGAGGTCAGGACATCTCAGTATCCTGAAGCAATTACCACATCTGAAGGAAGTACTTACAGACGACACTGACTGGAAGGTGACCTGCGGAGGAAACTACTCAACAAAAGTGCCGGATAAAAACGAATGGCTGAAATCCCCTCTACACGTTGAGAAGAAGAAGGGTGCGCTAGCCTGGTACACAGACGGCTCGGTGAGGGACGGCGGATCCGGCCTGGGGATCTGGGGACCCTCCACAAGGATCGCTAGGTCGCTGGGACACAGATGCACAGTCTTCAAAACCAAAGTAATGGCAATAACGGTCTGCGCTCAAAGTATTCTCGGGAGAAAATACAAGGGGGCAAATATATTCATAGCCAGTGACATCAAAGCCGCGATAAAAGCGGTAGCAAACGTCACAAAGATGTCCAAACTGGTCAAGAAATGCCACGAATGCCTGGAACAACTGTAAAGAGACAACAAGCTTTGCCTCATCTGGATCTCAGGGCACCTAGGCATACCAGGCAATGAAAAAGCCAATATGTTGGCTAAAAAAAGCTCAAAGGAACCACCAATAGTTCCAGAACCCTTCTGCGGATACTCAAAAAAGCATATCAAAGCGGAAATAGAAACATGGGAATACAAGCTGAAATCCTCACACTGGCATAACGCTTAACAGGCCAAGCAAGCCAAGCACCTGCTGGACTGGCAGTACTGTGAGGAGAACAAACTTCTTCGTCTCAGCAGAAAGGACCTTAGATAGTTGGTAGGAATCACCACAGGTCACCATCATGTCAACGATCATCTTAAAAAGATGGAGAAGGTGGACAATGATTCTTGCAGATTCTGCAACAAGGGCAAAGAATCTGTACATCATCTTCTGATAGAATGTGAAGTGCTATCAAAAGAAAGATCAAGATCACTCGGCAAAGAAGCACCAAGTTACGAGGATCTTAAAAACCTAGATCCAAGATCACTAATCGCGTACTTCAAAGGGCTGAAAATAGGCCCTGACGTAATGCAATGAATAACATAGGGAATGGTTCAAGAGATCTTCAGATCGCAGTGCCCAAGGGTCCTCTGCAAAGGCCCTGACCCAGAGATAAATAATAATAATAATAATAAACTCGATGAACTGGAGCAAATTCATAAAACTGACTGAAAGATCTGGTGCCGAGCAGCTTCAGGACATTAAGGGTGATTGCAACCTAGGACAAAGCGAAATCGACACTGAGATAAACAAAATAGCCTACAACTTATCAATCAGCATGAACCTGTGCATGTCTAAAACTCTACATAAACACTCTCAAGGAGTTGAACTAAACAAACAAGTGCTAAAGATGATTAAACGGAAAAATAGGCTGAGAAAACAGCGGCGCAGGTACATAGTCACCAAAAATTATATTACAGATGCCAGATACAGAAAATTGGGACAGCAAATCCAACTTCTCTGTAACAACATTCAAAATATTATTAGTAACATCTATCAAAATGCATTGCGTACTAAACTAGCAAACTTAAGACCAGGACCCCAAATCTTTAAAGAACTGAGTAAATTTCGAGTGCACAACAATACCTCAGTAAACTCTCTCCTAGAACCCATGACCAATACTATACTATTCAGAACAGAGGATATCAACAACCTTCTAGTCGAAACGATTCGCAAATCTCACACACTCTCTCAATCGCTAACCAACTCCCGCTTCGAGCACATCAATATTCGAGATGTTGCAGAGTTTCGTGTCAGCAGAGAGGAAAAGTCGATATGCGAATTCAGCTCCACGTTCGCTAGCTACTCAAACTCCCGCAATCCTGATAAAAGAGTGTAAGTCCTCTCAGCAGTGAAGAGAATTAGTTGCTATATCCTATTTGTGGTATGAACTTTCCTACAAATGCTTTAGATTTGTGGAATGAAGTCAAAATTTTCATGTTTGAAGAATTAACGGTGTACCACTTATTGACAATTGCCTCACATCCTGGTTGGAATTTTCAAAATCCACAAAATAATTTTTACCCAAAACATGAGAGCTTCACCTCATGAGATTGAATGCGTTGAATTTCTTAAATCTCTTGGCAATGGAACTTTACCCACATTTCCAGATTACACCCAAGATGTGTAATTGAAATTCCCTCCCATTTAGTTAGCAACTTCGTGAATTCAGAAACTTATGGCAATGTATGTGAAACCATAAAGTCTAACGATATTCTCAATTCGGTTATATTAGCACCCAAATATGAAAACTGCACTTTCATCGATGCAGAAATCTTTAACGGTCTGTCCGGAGACTAACGAATATATATGAGTTCCGATAACATCCTGAGTGACGATTATAGAGAGCAAAATAAATTTCCAGTAGAATTTTTATACTCAGTTGATGTCAGTGGGCTCCCGATCCCACAAATTCACTTTCAAAACCAAACTGCTTACTTTTACTTATTCGTTATTTGAGTACAGGACATGACTTGATTGGTCAGTGGTACACCTATTCGTTTAGTTAAAATGCAAAAGAAATTTGATTGGATTTTGAGATTTTAGCAGGAGTTTTCCGAAACACACGTTTTTTGACAACACAAATAACCCTTAATTACACAAGTACACTTCTGTCTTTTTCCTTTTCGCTTTTGCGATGACAATTAATAAATCCCATAAATTCCAAAAGTATCAAAGAAAGGAATCTTACTCAAACTGCCTATATTTTCTCACCGTTAATTGTATGTTGTAGCCAGGAGAGCTAGATCGTTTGATCGATTGCGTGTCTATATGTATTTCTGAAACACAAGGCCAAGGTCATTTGGCAGAAGATGAAAGAATTTTTACAAAAAGTGGTTTGTATGAGAAAATTTTAAAATCTTTTAAGATCCGCAACAGAACCCGCAAGGTTTTCGATAATTATAGATAGGGCCTCATTCAATATAGGTGTACTTTGACGTGCAATGAGCTGAAATGATTGCTTCTACAGTATGAGCTAAGTAACCTTTTTACTTACAATGCTACTGTATATATAAATCGGTTTTAATAACTAAAAAGATAGTTATAATAGTTGCGTTCCATTCGCTGGTCTGCTCATGAGCAGATCAGCATTTACATTGGAAACAACAACAAAATGTGTGCAATCTTGCACTGCTCACGTAAAAAATTTTGATTGGAACTGTAGTTTTTGTTTTCAGGGTTGGTGGCACTGACGATTTCATTGAAAAATGTGTCAAGGGCCAAATTTAATTTACTGTCAACAAAAGCATCATGGAGAAAGCGCAAAATAATTCGTACGCGTAGTTTCGCTTAGTTTTTGATTTTATTCCGTTAATTTAAATTAATTTTGAACTTATTTATTGATTTCTTGTTTGGTTTGTGTTTGTTTTGTTTTGTCTTTTCTTTTGTTTGTGTTTTATTTTCAGCGTTAAGAGACACTGGACTATTGCGGAGACCAAGGCATTTCTGACGTCCTATCTAACAAGGAAAGGTGAATTTGAGGACGTCAGAAAGAAAAAATCGGCAATGAAGAATGTTTTGCAAGATTTGATGGCGCAAGGAATTTTGGTAAGTTTGACATTTTGGCTTTTAAGGGAAAATTTTTAATTTATTCAAATTTCAGACGGATCGCACCACAGTAAGTACCCTTAAGGTGAAGCTGCGTAGCTTGCTGCGAGCCTTCAAGGCGAGTAAAGACTCTGCCAATAGATCAGGGTCTGGAAGCCAATATTTTCATTATGAAGAACTTATGGAGGAAATATTTGGCAGAAGCCCAATTGTGAGCACCAGTGAGATGGTACAAGTTGGCTTCGGGAAAAGCGTCGCTTTGATAGAAGAGCCTATTTCTGCTGAATTACCATCGTCGGCATCGTGTAGCCAAACCACCGCTGTGATGCAGTTAACAGTGAGAGCAAAGGACGAGGCCCCGGCAGACAGCTAAAGAGAGGTACTACGACCGTAAGACCGAACTTATGGAGAAGTACTTCGACGGAAAAGCCAAACGACATGAGGCTTACCTTAAGGAGAAGGAGAGGTGCCGTCAACAGCGCCATGAAGAAAGGATGCGGGAAATCCAGCGGATTGACGAATTAGGTTAAGTAAATTATTTAAAAGTCTAGAATAAGTTTTATAAATTTATTAGTTAGATATAAGTTTTCTAAATCTATTAGTTTGATATAAGTTTTATAAATGTATTACTTAGATATAAGTTTTCTGAATTTGTTAGTTAGATATAAGTCTAGAATAAGTTTTGTAAATAACTAATAATAAAACAAATACTTAAAATAAATAAGGAATTCACTTACGCTTATAAAATATGTTTCCGTAGAAGCAGATTTAGGAGAAGTTGACGCCGATTTGTTTGATGTTGTTCTTCATTTTCTTGTTCCTGTGGTTGAGCGTCAGGTTCTTGTTCCTGTGGTAGAACGTCAGGTTCATTTTCATCACCAAGAACATTGTCATTTTGTGACATGCATATGTTGTGCAAAATACATGCACATGAAACTAGGTTCTTCACATGGTTAAGGTGAACCTGTTCTGTGAAGTGAAGAAGTCTTCTGAACCTAATTTTCAGTAAACCAATAGCATGTTCCACGACAATTCGTGTTGACGAATGTTTATAATTGAATGCATTCTGAGCATCAGACAGCGATCCGTTGTCCCTGAAAGGTGGAACAAGCCATTCAAGGCAAGGATATGCCGAATCACCAATTAAAAATGTCTCGTTTGGAAATGTGTTCGCCATATTTTCTTCAGCCCTTTTGTAGAGTTCTGATCTACGCAGAACCCTACTATCGTGTAGGGACCCTGGCTCTCCGCACGAGACGCTAATAAATTTCTTAGACGCATCAACCACTACCTGCAGGTTAATGCTATAATAAAGTTTTCGGTTGAAAAATGCTGTTTTCTCTTCTCTGGGTGCCTTGATTCGTATATGGGTGCCGTCTATTGCACCTATTATGTTAGGTATCTTGTGCTTCCTCTCGAACTTGGCTGATATTGCCTGAACATCGGAGGAAGATGGCCACTTGATATTTTCATGGCCAATCCCAATCAACCAGACTGACACCCGTGTTACAACTCTCCACGCCGAAGATTTAGAAACTCCAAGCAAGTTTGCTAATTCTCGAAACGTGGTAGTGTTGCTCAGGTACCATATAAAAAGGTAAATTTCCTTTTCAACCGAAGCACGTACACGACCACCCAGGTGACTGTTCAAAATATTCCTATATAAACCTGAAAATTATATACCAAACCTTAAGTTTTTTTATTTTAATCATATCTATCTTGAAGCTTACCGATCAGATACATAACAGTTTTGCGTTCCAAACGAAACTGCCTTTTAAATTGAGCATCGGAGTACTGTTCAATAGTTGCCATAAAATTGGTAATTGATGGCTGGAGCTCTTCTTCCTCTGAATCCGATGAAAATGATGAAAAGCTATCAAAAAAGGATTCAGAAGAAGAAACATCCGTTCCTTCGGAAGAGCTGCTAGATTCACATAAAATCTAAAACCAATTTTAGTTAACCTTCACTTGAAACATATAAAACTAAGTTAACTTCACCTTCAATAATTCTGCTCTTTGCGCCATATTTTATATTTTATATCACTTGCAATTGAAATAAATTAAATTTAACTATTTGGTTTTGACAATTGAAGTTAAAATGAATTGTTGAAATTGGTTTTGACAATTGAAGTTGAAAGTTGTAAATTGACAAATGTCAAAATATCAACAGGTTAGCCAACCTTTGAGAATAAAATTTTGTGCGTTCCATTCGTCATGAGCAATGATCATGAGCAGAGCAAGGCGAATGGAACGCAACTAATGTGAGTAATTTCTATAATAACAGTGATAGTCCCTAAACAGTGATAATCACTAAAATAACAGTCACAATGCGGGTAATTCCAATAACAACAGTGATAGTAACTAAAATAACAGTTACGATACGCGTAATTTCAATAATAACAGTGATAATCACTAAAATAACAGTGGATGATACGGGTAATTTCAATAATAATAGTGATAATCACTTAAATACCAGTTAAAATACGCGTAATATCAATTATAACAGTGATGATTACTAAAATAACAGTGACAATACGGGTAATTTCAATAGTAACAGTGATAATCACTAAAGTTACAGTCACAGTACAGGTAATTTCAATAATAACGGTGAAAGTAACTAAAACAACAGTTATAGTACGCGTGTATTAAATAATAACAATGGTGATCACTAAAATAACAGCTATAATATGCGCAGTTACAATAATAACAGTGAAAATCGCTAAAATAGCAGTGACAAAACGGGTAATTTCAATAACAACAGTGCTAATCACCAAAATAACAGTGACAAAACGTACAATTTCAATAATAACAGTGATAGTCAAAAAATTAACAGTTATAATGTGCGTAATTTCAATAATGATAGTGATAATCACTAAAATAACAGCGACAATACGCGTAATTTATATAGTAACTGTCATAGCAACTAAAATAACAGTTATAACACGCGCACTTTCAATAATAACAGTGACCATCACTACAATAATAGATATAATACACGTAATTTCAAAATTAACAGTTATAATCACTAAAATAACAGTGACAATACGAGTAATATCAATGAAAACAGTGATAATCACTAAAATAACCGTAACAAAATGGGTATTGGTGATAATCACTAAAATAACAGTGACAATACGAGTAATTTCAATAATAACTGTGATAGTTACTTAAATAATAGTTTTAATACCCGTAATTTCAATAATATCAGTAACAATCTTTGAAATAACAGTGACAATACGCGTAATTACAATTATGACAGTGATAGTAACTAAAATAACAGTTATAATACGCGTAATTTCAAAAATAACAGTGATAATCACTAAATTAGAAGCTATAGTACGCGTAATTCCAATAACAGTGACAATGCGGGTAATTTCAATAATAACAGTGATAATCACTAAAAGAACAGCTAATATACGCGTAATTTTAATGAAAACAGTGATAGTTACTAAAATAACCGTAACAAAACGGGTAACGGTGATAATCACTAAAATAACAGTGACAATACGCGTAATTTCAATAGTTACAGTGATAATCACTAAGATAATAGTTTTAGTACCCGTAATTTCAATAATATTGGTGATAATTACTAAAATAACAGAGACAATACTTGAAATTTCAATAATTACAGTAATGATCGCTAAATTAACAGCTATAATAGCCGTAGATTCAATAATAACAAAGATAATCGCTATAATAACAGTGAGAAAACGGATAGTTTCAATAATAACAGTGATAGTCACTAAAATAACAGTGACAATACGGGTAGTTTCATAATTAACAGTGATAATCTCTAAAATAACAGCTATAATACGCGTTATTTCAATAATGACAGTGATAATCGCTAAAATAGCAGCCACAATACGGGTAATTTCAATAATAACAGTGATAGTAACTAAAATGGCAGTTACATTACGCGTAACTTCCATAATAATAGTGATAGTCACTAAAATAACAGTGACAATACGGGTAGTTTCATAATTAACAGTGATAATCTCTAAAATAACAGCTATAATACGCGTTATTTCAATAAAAACAGTTTTAATCACTAAAATAACAGTTACAATACGCGTAGTTTCAATTATATCGGCGATAATCACTAAAAAACAGTGACAATAACAGTAATTTCAATAAAAGCAGTGATAATCACTAAATTGACAGCTATAATACGAGTTGTTTCAATAATAACAGTTATAGTCACTAAAATAACAGTGGCAATACGGGAAATTTCAATAATAACAGTGATAATCACTCTAATAACTGTGACAATACCGGTAATTTCAATAATAACAGTGATAATCACTCAAATAACAGTTACAGTACACGCAATTTTAATAATATCGGTGATAATCACTAAGATAACAGTGACGATACGAGTAATTTCAATAATAACAGTGATAATTCCTAAAATAAAAGTGACAATACGAGCAATTTCAATAATAACAGTGATAATCACTAGAGTAAAAGTTATAATGCGCGCAATTCAACAATAAAACTGATAATCACTAAAATAACAGTGACAATACGGCTATTTTCAGTAATAACAGTGATAACCACTAAAATAACAGTTATAATACGCGTAATTTCAATGATAACAGTGATAATTACTAAAATAACAGTGGCAATACACGTAATTTCAAAAGTTACAGCGATGATCACTTAAATAACAGTGACAGTACGGGTTATTTCAATAATAACAGTGATAATCACTAAAATAACAGTCACAAATCGGGTAATTTCAATAATGACAGTGATAATAACTAAAGCAACAGTTATAAAACGCGTAATTTCAATAGTAACAGTGATAATAACTAAAAGAACAGTGCAAAAACGCATAATTTCAATAATAACAGTGATAATCACCAAAATAACAGTTATAATATGCGTAATTTATATAACTAGGGGGACGCCCCATGCTCGCTACGCTCGCCAACCCCCGTCGTTCGCTACGCTCACTCGAACAGCTCGCGTACGGCGCTGTGTATACGGTACCGTTGTAATTTCAAAGGTGATTGAGTTCAGACTGCAGCTGCAATCCTTTAAGCTCTTTCACCACGTCAAGGTACACCTTTATTGAATGAGGCCCCACCCATAACTACTAAAAACCTTCAAAAATAACTACTAAAATCTCTCTCACCAAAATCCTCTCAATCAGCAAAAAAGCGGAACACACCAAAATTTACTCAAAATATGTATATATTTTTATACAAATAAGCAAAAATTAAATAACCCAAATCAAAACTATAATATAAAACAATAAAAATAAAAACTCAACTCACAATTAAAATTGAAAAACGATTAAAAATAGGAAAATCACTTAACCAAAATTGTCTAATAACCAAAATAACCACGGAACTCCACAAAATTCACTCACAATATTTATATAGTTTTTTATTAAAGTAAAAATTGATTATAGAAGAAATCAAAATTTAATTTTATCACAAATTTATAATTAATAAATGGCAATTTCTTCTTGTTTGGTCAAACCAACAGCAAGCTTTGACAATAGACAAAGCTGTAAGCAAAGCCGAGAAATAACGGTTCTTTGACAATAGTTAAGAGCTGCCATGTGTTCAGTTTTGCCCTTAACAATTGTCAAAGAACCGTTATTTGTTGTATAAGGGCAATTTTGTGCTAAATTTCTTGTAACTTAGAGATAGATGACAGGTTTGAAAGAAAAAATGCACGTACATAATTGGTATCAACGGTAATTTAATTATTCAGACGTTTCATCAGCGGTTTTTCTTGCAGAATGCAATTTTCTCCCCTGATCTGATAATTGATATCATAAAATTTTTTGGTTTGTGTCCCCAATAAAAATTGCTAGTTTTATCACAGACAATCGTTTTGTCTTGATCATTGATGAACTTACCACTTTCCGAGTATTAGGGACACAAACCAAAACAATCAATATATGATTGCATGCTTCTAGGCAGAAGCAAGACAATTAGAGACATACATTCACACGCACGCAATCATTCTCCTCGGCTTTTTTTAATTTTAATGCTAAATAACACATATTTCTATGAAAATTTAAGAAATAATATTAAAGAAGAAATAAGCCTTCGATTGCTATACTTTTTATCTAGATAGGTGCAACCGGTTTCTAGTGACGGGGGTAAGAACCCTGCCGGCTCTTTTGTTTATGGTAGATTATTCATTCCGACGGATCTTCACGCCAATAATTGTTTCGGTTTGTGTCCCCAATAAAAGATTGGAACATTTGCCTTGATTTTTGACAAACCTATCACGTTCCATATATTAGGGACACAAACCAAAATATTCAACTTATGACTGCATTCTTCTGGGCAGAAGCGAAACAATCAAACACATACATTCTTCCGATTGTTGTCACTTACGCTATACGTGTGCTCAATTCACACATACACTCCCATTGCATTTTTAAATTTCAAAGCTTAATTAAACTAATTTCTAATTAATTTAAAAAAAAAAAATAATTGCTGCAGGTAGAGGAAGACAGAAACTTTCGACTGATATAATTTTTATCCTGGTAAGTCGATTTGGTTTCTCATAAAAGGGATAACAAAAAAACATGTCGCCTATTTATATATAGATAACAGTGATAATCACTAGAATACAGTTATAATACGCCTAGTTTCAATAATAACAGCGATAAACACTGAAATAACAGTGCCAATAGGCGTCATTTCAATAATAACAGTGATAATCACTAAAATAACAGTTATAATGCGCGTAATTTAAAAATTACAGTGATAATCACTGGAATAATAGTTATAATACGCGTAATTTCAATAATAACAGTCATAATCAACAAAATATCAGTTATCATGCGCGTGATTTCGGAAATAACAGTGATAATCGTTAAAATAACAGTGAAAATGCGGGCAATTTCAATACTAACATTGATAATCACTAAAATAACAGTGGCAATACGCGTAATATCAATAATAACAGTGATAATAACTTTAATAACAGTGACAATTTGGGTAATTTCAATTATAATTGTGTTAATCACTAAAATAACTGTTATAATCTGCGTAGTTTCAATAATAGCAGTGATAATCGCACGCAAAATTGAGCTGAGCGGTCGTTCTATAGACACTCTGCTTCATCTGTGGTAATGTTAAATTTGGTAGGAATTGGTTAAATCGACACCATGTGCGTTTACTTGGTTTGAATGTATAAAAATAAGTGCATTACAATTCTAGCCCTAAACTCTGATTTATTGGCCATTTCTTGTTTGTTATTCTATCTCTTCATTACCTTCAGTGAGAGAAACTCAAGAGATAACGGGTGGGTCATATCAGATTTCGAATTTGAATCGGTTATAAAAAAAACTAATGAATATTTCTCCAAAATTATAACTTTATTTGAAAGATTGAACAATTCCATTTACGAATGATACGCAACATTGTTCGAATGACTTCCACGGCTGGCCTTACAGTACCACATCTGATCAACTCAATTTTTCAATGCATTTCTGATTGTTTAGGCTTCAATCTCATGAATGGCAACTTCAATTTCGTGTTTCAAGGTCTCAATCGTCTTTGGATGATAAGCGTAACATATATCCTTAATAGATCCCCACAAAAATTAGTCTAATGGGTTCAAATCACAGCCCTGAGGCGCCCAATTCGGATCAGAATTTCGCTTTATTGAAGTAGATTTCCAATAATTCCCAACTTTGTTCAAGCGTAAAGCGTCCCATTTTGTAAACGTCATATATAAGACAAATTTTCTGTTAGCTCATGAAAGTCATTATGCCTATCACACTCCAAATATACGGTAGTTCGTATTCCAGATGTAAGATGCCGCCTTTGTATTTTCTGTCTTAATTCTAATCCTATTGTGAGCCCTATTTAATTATTTCCTCTACACTATTGAATTATGTTAAATAATTTAGAAAAGATGTAATTTATGCTATTTATTGTTCTGAAAAATGCTAAACTTGAAATTACTTGATTCATATTACTCTAATTATCATTTTTAGGGTTCCGTTTTTTCTACGGACCGTTATAGTTTCGTCATGTCCGTCTGTCCGTACGTCACAGCCATTTTATTCGGAAACTATTGAGTCTATATAAATGAAATTTAGAAGTAAGGTGTCTCCTGTGAACCACTAGAAAATGCAGTAGTGAAAGTAAAGAAAAAGTCTTATTAAGGGTGGCACTACATGTGTCTGACGAAACATGTGTCTGAGGGACAAAATTTTTTTTTCACTGCACATACCCGTGAGGTATTGTTGGATAGGTTTTTAAAAATGGCAATGATGTTATTAGAAATCTTTTTCCTTTAAGCTAATCGTTCGCGAAATATACGCTTCGAAAACATCAAAAGTGTGTGCCCCCTCTCTAACGTTTGAACGACGGGCCAGAAAAATCTGAAAAAATTAAAGGTAGTAGAACTATATAAAAACAGTAAACGATTTTTGGCTTCAACAATATGAGTCTTACCGTTAATTATGTAGATATTTGATGTTCTAAGCTACCAACAAAGATTTCTTTAACTCAATACTTTATGCGGCATTCTACGGAAACCTTAGCTTATGTGTGTCCGACACGCACTTGGTTTCTTTTTATCTTATTAATCATGACTTTGTGTCATTATGGGAACTCTAGTGTTTTGTGTTTTATATTATTTATGAATCTATTTGTATATTTATTATGATTACGAGTGTATATATTGAAGATATAAAACAATTTTCAGTAACTCATTCAATCATCTTTACTATCATATTTCTTGAATATTTCATTCATCTTTACTATCAGATTTCAATGATTTACAAAATTAGTAGCTAGAATCGTAATTTTGGATATGGACACATTTACAAAAAATGCAGAAAATGAAAATAATGGGGGTCGGTTATACATATAAACACCGTGGGACACTTCGTTTGGCCAGTACGGGCAAAAAACTGTTGGAAATTCAAAATTTATCACTTTCCCCATCTTTTGTATGCACATCTTTAAACTCAATTTAGAGAAAAATGATGTATGAAAAAGAGATAGAAAATGTCAAAATAAGGGGTATAGGTTATTCATATGAGCTCCCTAGGATGCCTCGTTTAGCCGCTACGAGCAAAAAACCATTAAATGTTCAAAATCTGAATTTTATCAGTTTTCCGATCTTTTGTATGTATATCTTTAAAACTGTATTTAGAGAAAAATCATGTACGACAAAAAGGTTGAAAATGACGAAACAATGGGGGACGGTCATACATACGAATACCCTAGGACGCTGCGTTTAGCCGCTACGGGCAAGAAACCGTTGAAAATTCAAAATTTTACCGGAAAAGTACATTGAAAACCTGAAGAAAATTGTCCAATTTCTGATTCCCGGAATCTTTCTTGTCCCATGATTCAAAATTCATAAATTAAAATACTATGTTTCAAAAACCTTTAAAAATCCACTTGCTACGGTGTGAGTAAGCCAAAATAAATTTTCTCTTCAAAGTTTCCGATTCCCCACACGCGAAATGGCGAAAGCCCCGGAAACAATCACAACCTGTGCTAAGATCTTTATGTACAAGCTAATTCTGGTTCGAGCACGCGAAAACTAATTACCTAAGATCAATACCTTAGCTTCATTTATACAAGAAAACTAGCGTTTATTGTTACAAAGTCAGCGATTTTTTGTCAAGATTGTATTTTGTTTGCCGTATTATAGTAAGGGTATTCATTTCACTTCGTAAACTCTTCGTATTTGTCGTAAACGTCGTATTTCGTAAAGTTTACGGAATTTCGTATTTCTCCCCATACAAAAAGAATACGAAATTTTTTAAACTTTACGACGGTAAAAAGTGTCGTATTTCGCGTATTTCGTACTTCGTATTTCGTATATGCTGTCAGATGGCAGTTTGCGAATAGATTCTTATTTTAATTTATATATATTTTTGTAGTAATAAAGTTAATTATATGAAAAATACATAATTAAAACTTATATGTTAAAACTAGATGATTTTACTTATTTGATCCAAAATTAATAGCTCGCAAACAGCTTTGTCGTGTAGGAATTTTAAAATTTTCTGTTTTTCAATGGTTTTGGGCATTGTGTTAATTCAAAAAAGTTAATAAAATAAAACATTTTAATTTTGAAATGTCAAATGACATAAAATATGACAGATTCTTACAAATTTTACGAAGAAAACAGTTTGGGGTGTTCACATCAATTGTGTTTACGACATTTAGGATTTACGACGTTTACGAGTTACGAAGTGAAATGAATACCCTTATTGTATTGTATTATATTTTGGAATTCTTGGAAAAAAACGCAGTGATCGTTCCAAATACATAAAATCTATATTTAGGTTTCCATGACACAAACTTTCGTATTAATTTTGGTTCGTTCATCCGAAAAATTGTTAACTAAGAAGCCTACCCCTAGTGATTTTTTTTCGCGAATTTAGTAACAAAAAATAGATGTTAGCCCTCACCGTCGTAAATACTATTAGTATGTAAAATTTCAGATCGATTGATAAAACGGTCTAGGAGGAGTTTGGTTACAAATGTTTCATGTTTCGTCGACGCATAAGAAAAACAAAACGGCAAAAAACGGTTGTAATAAGCGTAATTTCAATACTAACAGTGATAATCACTAAAGTAACAGTGACAATCCGGGTAATTTTAATAACAACAGTGATAGTAACTAAAATCTTTGATATATAAAGAGATATCTTTTTGAAAATGTTTGTCGCGGGTAAACTCGGAATCTTCCGAGTCGATTTCAATAAAATTTGTCACGAAGATTACTGTCCGGTAGGAGAGTGTTTGTACACAGTTTAAAAAAAACACGCTACTGAAGAGAAACTTCGCCGAACTCACAGACATACTAGGCAAGAGGTTAGAAAATTTGATTGAGGATATTACTTGCACAATATTACTTCAATTGTACTTTTAATTTTTCATCATTCTACATGTATACCAGGAAATGGTTTAGGAAATTTGTTAAATGATATTATTTATACACTATGAATTGAAATTTTATCAATTTTTTTTTCAGTTTATTCAATTTACTATCATTCTACGTTATCATTATCGTCTGAATCATTCTCCAAGCATGAAACAATAGGCTTATGATAACTAAAATAAGAAATATAAGCTTTCGATCGTAATCTATATATAAATAGGCAACACGTTTTCTTGTTATCCCTTTTACAGGAAACCAGGTGGTTTTACCAGGATAAAAATTTTACCATTCGAAAGATTAGTTTTTCCTCTATGTGCATCACTTAATTTTTTTTCTTAAATTTAATTATAAGTTAGTTTAATTTTCAATTGAAATTAAAAAATTCAATGGGATAGTATGTGTGAATTGAGCACACGTATAGCGTAGATGATGCTTTTGGGAAGAATGTATGCGTGTGATTGTTTTGCTTTTTGCCTGGAAATATGCAACCATATGTGATTTTTTGCTTTGTGTCCCGGATAAATGGTAAGTACCAAATTAGTCGAAAATCAAACCAAATGGATCAATCTTCTACTGGGGACACAAACCAAAAGAATTAACATATAATTGCATTTCTTTACGAAAAAATCAAAATATAGAACATACTTATTTAACATTATCATTTGCATAGATCATACGTTGGACTGAATAACCAACCATTTATGCGAAATACATGCATTCTTTTCACTCAAACCTAATATTTATGTCAACGATAATGTGAGCGGCAAATGCAGCCATATCACAGACAATATTCATATGTTCATTATTTTGCTTTTTTCCTGGAAGGAGGCAATCTTTGACTAATAAAATTGCATTCTTCCAGACAAAAGCTGAAACAATGAACATATGGCCACAGACAATAATATGGATGCTTTACCACAGACAAATTTGAAGCCATCGTTTACTTATACCATTGTTTTTTGCTAATTTGATAAATATATTCAAATTTTATTTTAAAAAATATGGAAAATTACAATTTTACTGTTATTTCTAGAAAACGTTAGGTTAACTTTCACGAATATTTATGGAAAGAGAGCAAAAGTCTGAATTTTATCATATTTCCCAACTTTTGTATGGACCTACATTTAAAAACATACTTTAGAGAAATATGATATACGGCCAAAAGTTGGGAAATGAAAAAATAATGGGAATTGGACATACCCCTTAGAATAAGCCGCTACGAGCAAAAAACTGTTAAAAATTCAAAATCTGAAATTATATCATATTACCAAACTTTTGTTTGCACAATTTTAAAACTTCAATTTAGAGAAACAAGAAAAGGTAGGAAATGAAAGTTGGTTTGTTTGTACGGAAATTCCAGATAAAATAATTTCCCACAACTTCATAATTTAGTTAAAAACCATATGAGCCACGGTCCATGTGGTTTATTGAATCGTATCCCCGTCTGTATGAGGGATGGTAAATGCAGCAAAGGCTTTTCTAAGGACTTTTACAATACAACTCAAGCCAATGTTAGATGCGTCGTGTAAATGGTATACCAGTTGACTTTCGTGGCCACTCTGTTGGCAACCGTTATGCTTTTCCTTAAAATCCATATCTTCTAGCGAAATTTGATTGCTACTTAAATGTGGGAGTTCTTGGCGCTGTAAAGAGCCTAAAATATATGTACAAATATGTTTATAAGGGATACAACTGTGCCTCATTACAGTTTGGAAGAGTTTGAGGTGGAGTTGATGGCAAAGTTTATATAGATGAAATCGATAGCTTTTTGTCCAGTTACTTTGTTGGCGCATAAATAAGTATCCAATGCATTACCAGTCACGTAATATATTATAGTTCGACTTGAATGTTACTTGCCTCACCGGCAAAATGTAGTCTTCAGGGAAGGAAATATTAAGCAAGCTCTTAAAAACCACAGAAGAACAAAATTTACTGTATTCTGTGAAATCAATCGAATTAGTTCTTCCGAGTTTCTATATACAGAGACGCCGATGCATTATATTTAGGTAGATAAAGAAAAGAAATGGAAAGAACTTCAAAAACGAAGTAGTAGAGCTATTGCCAGATTATTTTATGTTTTATGTTGAGTTGTTCCATTTGAGACTATTTTGCTTCATGTTCGAGGTACCATCAGGATTTGGGTACTGTTGGGATCATTATTTACTGCACATTTTCAGCACATGCACAACGTATCGCATGAAACGATGGAGAGTGGCGTGAATATTTATTAGAAGTAAAAGAGTGTAAGTCCTCTCAGCAGTTAAGAGAGTTATTTACCATATCCTATGAACTATGAACTTTTCTACAAATGCTTTAGATTTGTGGAATGAATTCAAAATTTTCATGTGTGAAGAATTTTTAGGAAATTCTTCAGAAAATTATTCATATGACCGTGCTTTATTAGCTGTTGAGGAAATTTTGTTCAGTAAACGATTCCTTCGGTACTTCAACTAAACTTTTCGGAGGTAAGACTATTTTACTCTGTGGAGATTTTTGACGAATATTGCCAGCTATATCTCACGGTACACGTACCACTTATTGAGAATTGCCTTACTTCATAGTCCGAATTTTCAAAATTCCAAAAAAAAACTTTTACACAAAACATGAGAGATTCACCTCATGAGATTGAATTCGTTGAAATTCTTACATCTCTTGGTAATGGAACTTTGCCCACATTTCCAGATTACAGCCAGGATGTTATTGAAATTCCTTCCCATTTAGCTAGCAACTTCGTCATTGAAGATACTTATGGCAATATATCTGAAACCATAAATTCTAACGATATTCTCAATTCGGTTATATTAGCACCCAAATATGAAAACTGTACTTTCATCGATGCAGAAATATTTAACAGTCTGTCCGGAGAGGAACGAATATATTTGAGTACCGATTATATGTTGAGTGATGATTATAGAGAGCAAAATAATTTTCCAGTAGAATTTTTAAACTCAGTTGATGTAAGTGGGCTCCCGATTCCACAAATTTATTTTCAAAACCAAATTGCATACTTATTCGTAATTTGAGTACAGGACATGACTTGCTTGGTCGATGGTACACCTATTCGTTTAGTTCATGTTTGGATTCTGAGATTTTAGCAGGAGTTTTCCGAAACACACGTTTTTTGACACCACAAATAAACCTTAATTATACAAGTACACTACTGTCGTTTTCCTTTCAAAAAACTCAATTTCCCGTTATTCTGGCTTTTGCGATGACAATGAATAAATCACATAAATCCCAAACGTTTCGAAAAGAAGGAATCCTACTCAAACTACCTATCTTACTCAAGGTTTTCGATAATTATAGATAGGGCCTCATTCAATATAGATGTACTTTGACGTGCAAAATGAGCTGAAATGATTGCTGCTACAGTCTGAACTAAAAAACCTTTTTACTTACAATGCTACTGTATATATAGCGCAATGCGCGAGCTATTGGAGTGAGCGTAGCGAACGGTGGGGGTTGGCGAGCGAAGCGAGCAGGGGGCGTCCCCCTAGTTTATCTAAATATCTAACAAGCACTGCATCAATTGTACTACCAGATTTCGTAGTAGATATATTACGATCATTATCAATTTTTAGATTTTGAATTTTAGACATCGGTTCACGCAATAAATACCAAGCAGCTTCTTGGCTTGAAATTTCGACAGCATTTAACATGTCAATACTCATCTTCCTGGTAACTTCAACTATGTCAAATTCAGGATGTTCGTTCATGATTGTAACTATTTTTCGTTGTAAATTGCTGACTCCTCTATTGGTTTCATTAATATACTCTACGACATAAGCTGCGCAGGAATATTCTTCTGTTATGAACTGGATGCCAGTATTGAACATCAAAGTATTAAAAATGAACAGATTAAGTGGATTATCCCATTTTTCAGAAGGAGTTCGCTTGAGAAAGACTTAAGGACGAGTAATTCCAGCACGAAGGACATCAGCGTAATGTTGATCTGATATTATTTGATTTTTTTTCAAAGAATGCATCTATATCCTGGTAATCGTTCTCTTCCAAATCAAGCCTCATATTTTTATAGCGCTCTGCATATTTCACGAATCCAGGTTCTGTCTTTGGCATCGGTGTGAGTATCATTGAAGCACGATGAAATAAGAACGGAGCTTCAAAACGACACTTCAATTGTTGGCATGATTTTTTTGTAACAGGTAAAGGTATGCTTATGAGTCTGGAGTTTAATATTTCCTGATGCTTCTTTTGCTGGAACTGAGATCAGCTGATCGATAAAATTAATAGCATCATATTTGTTAGCTCCGAGTGGATCCTTTGCAGCGTTGTCGAGCGATAGTAAAATGTGTGCGTGAGGACTTCCGCGATGTTGGAACTGTTCCGTTCCGCGAATACGTGTAAAATATTCAAGCACTCTGAAATTTCCAAATTTTTTTTGGACTGAAGAAGAGTTATTAATATGTTTACTAATATATGAAAATAAATTGCGCAAGTGACCGCATCTTCATTAATCAAAGTACTTTTCTCAAGATAATGTAATGAATCAATTTCTTCTTTACTCAGTTCAGCTCCATCATTTTTTAATCGATACAAGGTATATAAAAGAGAAGTCCAACCTATTTCGTTAGCACTGAATGTTAGGAAGATAGTTGGTTTCAAAAGTTGCCTTATCATAGAGAACAAATCCTTTTTCCTTTGTGCCCAATACCAGGCAGAGTTGGGTATTGTTCGTAAAAAGCCCGAATTACTCTCCAAACAACTGTTAATATACTCTTGGGATTCTATTAGTTGTCTCGTTACACTTGTATTTTTGCCAATATGTTTAAAGGCAATAGTATGGCTGCATCGAACTCGTAATTTCATTATCTTCATGGACATGTACATGTACAGTCAGATCGTCGTCTTGAAGCCATCATATATGGTGTAACATTTAGTCCTACCTTGAAGCTTCTAAATTGACCAAAATAAATTCTGGGGAAAGATAATTCTTCAGCATGTTCGTCAAATAACAAGCTTTTCGGAATATTTTGTTCTCCTGGTGCTATTCGCAAATATTTATCGTCGTTCCTTATTAGAGTATGCTGTTGTGCAGTCAAACTCTCTTCGATTGATTGTTGTGATGCGTCGCGTCACCTAAAAAGAAGGGAGATTAGAACATAAAAAATATACCATACGAGTCACTAACCATAACACATATGAACCTAAAAAACACAATGCACCAGAAATTTAACATACTCACTCGAACATGTCACGCGAGAAGTCGATGTCGATGTTGATGTTCACATAACATAGTCCACATAGCGAGCGACATAGTCCACTCAGATAGTCCACACGGAGTATTTCATGGGGAATAAAACATAAAGCATAAAACACCAGAAAACTGCCTAAAAAGCATAAAACACCAAAAGTTAAACATGCACTATACTTACCATCAAGCGTAATAACACTTACGTGAGCATTGGATCCCGGAAACCTATGTCAATAACATGAAATTCACTACCGAACATAAAACACGCGACATCACAACACGATCTTAACCTAGACTGAAACGTCAAAACGAAACATGGGGAAACGTAAACAACTCAATCAACTTACGTTGTTCTAAAAACCTCCGCCCGTCACCGGTAGATGGCGCCATGCAGAAGTTGAGTGCGTTTCGTAATTGATGGCAACCTCGCTTCAACGGTCAAAAATCCCGGTTTCTTGGGATAAAAAGCGGAGAAATTGGGGATATCACCAGTAGTTGGGATCAACTTTATACCTCACAAGTCAGGCAGACCTATTCAAGGGAGTAGACAAACAAGGAAAAGTAAGTGGTCCAAACCGAACAAGATTCTAGAAGCCTATCGGTTCTCTGGGAGCTTGAGTTTGAAAGTGGTCATAGTAACCCATCAAACTCAAGTTCGAATTTGCCAAACCGAACAAGGTTCTAGAAACCTATCGGTTCTCTGCGTTGGGAGCTCGAGCTTGAAAGTGGTCACAGTAACCCATCAAACTCGAGCTCGAAGCTGCAAAACCGAACAAGGTTCTCGAAACATATCGGTGCAGTAAGGAACTTCGTGTTGAAAGTGGTCGCCAGAACCCATCAACCCAGTTCCAAGTACGGCGTCATTGAAGTGGCTATTTCACAGTGTCGGGGACGTTGCGAGCAACTTTAGAGGAGGCGTTGCGCGATACCAGGGCCGGACCGAGGCCGATTACCTTGGAGGAACACCGGGCCAGGAATCGGGACAAGAAGCAGGTCGCCGCGCCACCGGCCGTAGAACAAGAGCGTCCCGTGAAGTATTGAACTGGGGTGGAGGCCAACTTCAGGCGGGCCATAGAGGAGGTCCGTCAACGTCTGCTGCTGGCAATAGGTAAAGAGGAGCGTCTACGGATCAGCACGGAGATCCAGCGGCTCCATAACGACCGGTTGAAGTACCACCGTACCAAAAGGAGTAAGAGTAAATATAAGAAAGGAATTGTAAATTAAATTAAGGAATGAAATAAAAATTGAATAAAATTAGGATTAAAACACAAACTGGAACTTTAGAAACATGAATTTAGTCCAGAAAGTAAAGTAAATTTGAATCTGGCTGAGTAGTGGAATGAAAAAATAATTAGTAGATTGGTCGCATGGACGTTTGATTTGTATCAAATATTAGAAAGATAATTAGTAGATTGGTCGCATGGACGTTTGATTTGTATAAAATATAAGGAAGATAATTAGTAGATTGGTCGCTTGGACGTTTGATTTGTATAAAATATCAGGAAGGTAATTAGTAGATTGGTCGCTTGGACGTTTGATTTGTATAAAGCTTTAGGAAAATGAATGAAAATGTAAATGAGGATTGTAATTAGTGTATGCACAATAATTAATATTAAGTCAACTTAAAACTTGTATCAAGCGTACCCTCAACATTGAACTGATTAACAATGAAAATTGAAACTATAACAAAACGAATAAAAAATACATAACATAATATTTCTTCACTGATATTGTTTTGAGGAAAGGAATCGTCTATTTTTATATCATATAAATTATAGAGTGGTGTTGTAATTAAATATTCTAACCATATCTTAATGTTTCCCTTGTTTACAAGCCCCATTAGATAGCTCGACTTATGTATCTTCTTTCTTTCGATGTGTACATTAACACAATGATAATCATCTATGTTTCTTGGCAAAGAATTGACCATGTTATTCACCGACACAGGAACGTTTATTATTTGTCCAAAAGTCCCAAATTGACCATGAACGTGCCGCAAACATCGTATTTGCATAAATGGTATACGAGGTGAAATGAGACGTTCTGAAATTAAATTCAGTTTGGGCAAATGCGCTGGTTTTTCTGGATATATAAATCCATTGAATTTGAATAATGTAGGCACATTACCTCTATTTAATGATTGCTTGCAACTTTTACAGGCATATATGGCATTGTCGTTATTTTATGGAAAAGCATTGCGAATGATTTCTTCTTGTTTGTGAGAAATAGATGTACTGTCATTTTTAAACCATAATCTGTCACAAATTGAACATGCTGAACCGAACGGATTATTTATAAATTGTTTTTCGAACTGTTTATAAGCACTTTTGTGTGCATTAAAGTTAGTATATGGTTCACATGGTATTGAAGTGATTGTGTGGCTGACGTCGAACTGCAATTCAGTGGAAAGGCCTGCTACCTGCGCTATGTCTCCCAATATTTGTGACGTAGGATGACTAACAATAACAGCTGCTGCTTTTTGACGCCCTTTGTACTCACGCATTCGTTGTGCACCGGTTTTTGGCGGCGGTCTAGCTTGGGCTTGCTGAGATTTTCGCTGATGGTGTATTCTCGTTTTCTCTGTTGTTGTTTTCGGCATGATGATCACAAATATATGAAATTGAATTCCACACACGCTATAAACTGTATTGAAATATCTCTGACGTTAACGTTTACTATAATGTCGGTTAGTCACCACTCGTAGTATAAAATTATGTATTATTATATTATTTATTTACACTATATAATATTATTTACGTGTAGAAAATTAAAGTTGAAATTCTTTTTACCTGAATTTTTCACAAAAATCTTTCCCAAAAATATATACCGCTGTATACAATGTGGCCGCTGGGCTAACTGAGAGTAGAGTTTTGTGTCGTCGCTTCGACTGCAGGCACATATACACACAAACACATTCATACATATAGGGCTGAGTGATACATATATGCGTAAGATGCCTGTAACGAAGAGAGTAGAGTTTTGTGTCGTCGCTTAGACTGCAGGCACATATACACACAAACAAATTCATACATACAGGGCTGAGTGATGCATACATGTGTGTAATACATATATGCGTGAGATGCATGCAACGAAACGTTGCATTGAACCGCTCACACTTCTGGTGATGGCCACTATCAACTCGACTGCGTGGCGGTAGAGGGGATAGCGTTGCACATTTTCGTTACATAGTCATTTCCATGAACCGAACTTACTCTACCGAGCGCAAAGAAGTTTCACTTCAAAAAATTGGTTTTAAACTTTTGGAAATATTTAAGATTAAAATTTTTCACGGTTTACTTTTCAAGATCAATAAATGAAGAGAGCTCGTGCAATTAACACATCTAAATATGATCTTAAATATGAATAATTATGCACTTAAATATGAGATGTATTCGAGAGAACATTTCGGCATTTTGTTGAGTGCACGATCTCTCTTCATTCATTTTTCTTTAGAAGCAAAGTACACTTTCTCTTGATATGAAATCCATCCATGAATTAATACTAGAGATGGATGCGACTTCATGTTATGTGGTTTTCGATTGGGAAATGGGGATTTATTTATTTTTGGCCCTCTTTATGCCCATCTCGAATACGGCAGCGTCAACCTTCACTTGCGTATGAGTGAACCGTTACTTTTCGGTTTTGCAAATCGGAACAAAAGCTATGATTTGACACTCTGTGTTCCCGTAGAGCCGGTTTTAAATGTTTTCTACAAATTTTAATCGGGTTATTCAAAACAATTTGGGTTCATTAAACCCGCAGCAGATGGATTTGTTCAAATTAGTGGAAAATGGTAAATATTTTTTTGAATTTCCGATCGTAGGACATCATAGTTTTCGGGAATCCCAAGTTGACCGATTTTCTTCCGGTTTTAAGGGTCCTTTTCCGGTTAAAATTTGAATTTTTAAAGGTTTTTTGCCCGTAGCGGCCAAACGAAGCGTCCTACGGAGTTCATACGTATTACCGACCTCCATTTTTTTTAAATTTCCTAACTTTGACTCCGAAGTTGGCCAATTTTCTTCCGGTTTTAAAAGTTCCCTTCCGGCAAAAATTTGAACTCTTAACGGGTTTTTCTCGTACCGGCTAAACGAAGCGTCCTACGGGGATCATATTTATGACCAACCCCCACTATTTTGACATTTCTCACCTTCCTTTCATACATTATTTGTCTCTAAATTGAGGTTTTAAAGAGATCGGAAAATTGATAACATTCAGATTTTGGATTTTTAACGATTTTTTGTTCCTAGCGGCTAAACGAAGCGTCCCACGGGGTTCATACGTTTGACTGACCCCCATTTTTTTTAAATTTCCTAAATTTTTCCGATACATTTTTTTTTTTTAATTGAGGTTTTAATGGTGTGTCCAAAAAAAAGTTATGATATATGATAAAGTTCAGATTAAAATTCGTAAACGCAATATCTCGCGTTTTTCGGAAAAATTTTGTGATTTTTTATATATTGAAAACTCCATTTGTATATTTTTTTGTAAATAAAAATCAATTTGTAAATAAAAAATACTACTACACAGAAAACAGAAATTTTTGAGTTTATTTACGTGTATGGGAGTAAATTTTACTCTCCAATGTTACACAGTTTTGTTTGTGTTTGTTTTGTGCAAATTTCAGTAAATAAAAATTTTGTGCATTGTGTGTACATGTACATTGTGTTCCATCAGCGAAATTTTGTTTCAGCCCTCTTTCCTATGATTGTGATCACTCATTGCCTATTTGACAAATATTACTCAATATTACTGTGCCATAAGAAATTTACATTCAGAAAATGTATATAAGCTAAAATAATTTAAATAAGTAGTCGCTAATAATCGAAGTTTAACTAAAAAATTAACCAGTTGTGTTTGATTTTTAACCGGCAATCTTTAGATCCTTATTTGTTTCATTGTTGTCACCATAGGATAAATTTCGATTTCATAACTGCTATATTTCAATTTTGTGCTTTTCTTAACGTCCGCTATGAGATTAAATTGTCATGTTCCTTATTGACCGTGTTTTGTAAAGCAGACGCTAATGCACTTTTTGTCAATGTTTATTTGACGTTTCGGCTCCATGGTTTTGGGCCATCTTCAGAACTACAATAATAAACAACATTTCATTGTTGAGTCCAATCTAAAAAGCAGAGTTTGTTGTACATGTTATTTTAACTAACCTTATTTGTAAGTCCTAATGACATGTTTTTTCTTTTCATTGACACAGTTTGTTTTTGCAAAAGTATAAAATTGTCATCAAAAAGAGTATCAAACATTGAAAGAATGATAGAATTGCACATTAGTGAATAATATATATATAACCTTAACCTGAGATGTAAAGAGTCTACAGTGTGCAATGACAGAAATAAGAACAAATACTGGTCACAGAGCTCGCAGACGATAAGCATCGAAATGATAACACCGATAGGTAGAGTTGACCTGACTAGTGGTGATTCTACTTTTGATTGGAGCGCTGTGTGAACCAATTTTCATTTTGAATCAGAAATTCCAGAATTACAACGCATCATTTAAAATAAATCTACAACTCAAACAAAAAATAAATTATTCAACAAATAATGCAAACTAGATAAATAAAAATATTTTGAAAAGTGTGAGTTTACAAAATGAACGTGTAAATGTCACTTAATTTTTCTGTGTCTATATGAACATTTAAGATGTTTTTTGTTCTCTTTATATGTAAAATTTCTGAAACATCTCTTTTATACCAATGTCTTGCTACATCTAAAATCTTTGGATCGTTCCATTTCATATCATGATTTTCTTGCATTCTATGTAATGAAATAGCATTATGTTTGTCTGGCTAATTTATGTTTTATTTGTGTTGTTTTATTCGTATTTCTAATGCATTTTTTGTTTGACCTATGTAATTGGCGTCACAATCATTGCATTCTATTTGCTAAATAGCGTGATGTTGTCTAGTAATTGGTATACTATCCTTTCCTTTTCTAACTAGTGAATCTAATTTGTTATCAATTTTGCAAACGGTTTTTATGTTAAGCTTTTGAAAATATTTTCTCAAATCTTTTGTCAAAAGTGAATGAAAAGGTAATACTATGAAGTTATGTTGTGTGTTTTCTTGATTATTGTTATTGTTTTGGTTATTGTTACGTTCATAAAATTTGAATCGGTTCTTTATGCAGCTATTAATAAACTGCAATGGATTAAGATTTTGTGAAAGGATAGTTTGGACTATTTAAACATTTTCAGAATGGCACTTTTTATCAGATAGTAATATTGCCTTATCCAATAAGCCATAAACAATCGCTTTTTTTTGTTCAACCGAATGATTTGAATGGAAGTGTAGGAGTCTTCCCGAGTATGTTGGTTTTCTGTACCAGTTGGTTAGTACTTTATCACTCTCTATTTTGACCTGCTTATCTAGGAAGTTGAGAGTGTGCTCTACCTCCATCTCGTGGGTGAACTGCAATTTCGGGTGGTAACTGTTGAAAACATCAATAATCGCATCTACTTTGTCCCTAGGTAGGATAACGAAAATGTTGTCAACATATCTGCAGTAATAGAGAGGAGTAAAGTCCAAACGTTGTAAACAAGTCCGTTCGAGGTCCCTCATTGTAAACTCTGCTATCGTTGGCGAGGAAGGATTTCCCATGGGAACACCATCGATTTGTTGAAAATAGTTTCCTCCAAATTGAAAAAACGTTGAGTTGATGAGTAGATTGATTGCAATTGACATCTCATTCCAAGGAATTTTACATCGTTGTTTGATTGCAGGCCAACGTTTGCTTATACCCTCAAGAACTAATTCTTTCGGAATATTAGTAAACAATGAAGAGACGTCCAAAGAAATCAAGCAATGGTCCTCGGGAACTTGTAAGTTGTGAATTTGATGAACAAACTCTGAACTATTCTTCACTGTGTAATTTTCTTCTTGTAGTCCTAAGCTTAGCATTCTTTGCAGAAACCTTGACAAATTGTGAAGGGGACTACCTATTGACGAAACGATCAATCTAAACGGGTGTCCTGGTTTGTGTATCTTCGGTTAAGCGTAAGCTCTGGCTAAATTGGCTGAAATTAAAAAAGTTGGCGGAATTCCATCTCGTTGATGCACTTCTTTTTCTGCCATCTCTTCACCAAGACCTTCAAGTTGTCTATCACATCTTTATTCGGGTTCTTCTTCAACGGCTTGTAGGTGTTTTGGTCTGACAAAAGGTCGTTGACTCTTGAGATGTATTCAGATTTGTTTAACGTCACTGCAACGTTTCCTTTATCAGCAATAGTAAACATCACGTCCGAGTTATCTTTAATAAACTGTTTTGTGATGTCCAGGTCCTTTTGTAAATTTTTGTGGAAAATGTTTAGATGTTTCATACGAGTTTGCTTCTGTGAGGCGTTGTTAATGATCTGGGTGACTTGTTGTCTCACTTCATTCTGTTGTTCCAGTGGTATTTTGCAGATGTTGCTCTCCACGTTCTTTATTATGTTCATTTTGCTTTTTGTTGTCATTCTATTGTTCTTTAAGTTAAACTTGTTGCCTAGTGATACAATATTTTCTACTTCTGGTGGGATAGAGATGTTGGACAAATTTTTGAACCAGGTGTATTTGGTTGTGGAGTTTGAACGAATCAATGTGGGGTGGGTCTTTTTCATTAAGACCTCCACTTTCTCCTGTGAGTTGGACCAGTTGTTGTCAAACCTTTTGTTCAGTACTTTCTGTTGTGTTTCATAAAAACAGTCTGTAACATCTTTTGGTAGTTTTGTCTCAATTGTGGTCTCCAATTTTGTGAGTTTCCGTCTCAAATAATTTAAGTGTAAATGATGGTCTTTGATTTCAATTTGGAGTAGTCGTCCTGCAAAGTTATTACATTTTCGATGAAATAACTATTTTATTTTATTTTACTATTCTACTGTAGATGTTTTTGTATGACGTCAGACTCCCTACATTTCAGTTAGAATTTAATATGTACCTCCGTTTTTTTGAAATTGTTGGCGTACTTCATCCAGTGTTTTAAATTCCTGACACTTTCTTCGTTAAATGTAGTTCTTATTTTTTGTGAGAAATTCCCATTATAAATGGTGTAGGGTTCCTCCTTGATTGTTTGGGAAAACGCGAGGGATTGTTCCGCAGAGTTCCGCTCTGATCAAGCAGATCCCGTTGGAATGGAAAGAGAGGTAAATTACTGGGAAGTATGGAAAATTATTCGGTTACAATAAGTTTATTTAATTCACTAAGCTTACAGCTGTAAGTTACTTACTGACTAACTATCAGAATTTTGCGGGGTTCTTATACCTATTTTGCAGTGCTACCGCAGCACTAAAATGTCGTCACCTCCAGCTTTCCCATCGGAATTCTTTAGATGAGGCAACACCTAACGAGGTCAGATCGATCTGCATTGGTTTGCAGATCACATTGTAGGTGGGAGTGTCTCCAGACGATCGGTCAATGGACAGCGTGGGAAACTGGAGGTGGAGCCAAACAGCGGTCAGCGTGGGAATGGAACGGGAATGAAATGGAATGGGATGACCAGGGAAAGAAAACCTTTTCTGTGCCTCAGGGGATTAAAACCTTTTCTTTTTCTTCGGTCCGAATGGGAAAGTTTAGTTTGCTTCGCTCATTGCTGCGCTGCATCATGTGGTACATTACAATGGGCTCGGACAATGTTATCGGTCTATTGTCCATTAATTATGTGTTTTTCAAGAAAAGAAAAGAAAAACACATAATTACATAAAAGAAGTTATAGACTGTTTTTATGAAACACAACAGAAAGTACTGAACAAAAGGTTTGACAACAACTGGTCCAACTCACAGGAGAAAGTGGAGGTCTTAATGAAAAAGACCCACCCCACATTGATTCCTTCAAACTCCACAACCAAATACACCTGGTTCAAAAATTTGTCCAACATCTCTATCCCACCAGAAGTAGAAAATATTGTATCACTAGGTAACAAGTTTAACTTAAAGAACAATAGAATAACAACAAAAAGCAAAATGAACATAATAAAGAACGTGGAGAGCAACATCTGCAAAATACCACTGGAACAACAGAATGAAGTGAGACAACAAGTCACCCAGATCATTAACAACGCCTCACAGAAGCAAACTCGTATGAAACATCTAAACATTTTCCACAAAAATTTACAAAAGGACCTGGACATCACAAAACAGTTTATTAAAGATAACTCGGACGTGATGTTTACTATTGCTGATAAAGGAAACGACGTTAAACAAATCTGAATACATCTCAAGAGTCAACGACCTTTTTTCAGACCAAAACACCTACAAGCCGTTGAAGAAGAACCCGAATAAAGATGTGATAGACAACTTGAAGGTCTTGGTGAAGTGATGGCAGAAAAAGAAGTGCATCAACGAGATGGAATTCCGCCAACTTTTTTAATTTCAGCCAATTTAGCCAGAGCTTACGCTTAACCGAAGATACACAAACCAGGACACCCGTTCAGATTGATCGTTTCGTCAATAGGTAGTCCCCTACACAATTTGTCAAGGTTTCTGCAAAGAATGCTAAGCTTAGGACTACAAGAAGAAAATTACACAGTGAAGAATAGTTCAGAGTTTGTTCATCAAATTCACAACTTACAAGTTCCCGAGGACCATTGCTTGATTTCTTTGGACGTCTCTTCATTGTTTACTAATATTCCGAAAGAATTAGTTCTTGAGGGTATAAGCAAACGTTGGCCTGCAATCAAACAACGATGTAAAATTCCTTGGAATGAGATGTCAATTGCAATCAATCTACTCATCAACTCGACGTTTTTTCAATTTGGAGGAAACTATTTTCAACAAATCGATGGTGTTCCCATGGGAAATCCTTCCTCGCCAACGATAGCAGAGTTTACAATGAGGGACCTCGAACGGACTTGTTTACAGCGTTTGGACTTTACTCCTCTCTATTACTGCAGATATGTTGACGACAGTTTCGTTATCCTACCTAGGGACAAAGTAGATGCGATTATTGATGTTTTCAACAGTTACCACCCAAAATTGCAGTTCACCCACGAGATGGAGGTAGAGCACACTCTCAACTTCCTAGATACGCAGGTCAAAATAGAGAGTGATAAAGTACTAACCAACTGGTACCGAAAACCAACATACTCGGGAAGACTCCTACACTTCCATTCAAATCATTCGGTTGAACAAAAAAAGCGATTGTTTATGGCTTATTGGATAAGGCAATATTACTATCTGATAGAAAGTTCCATTCTGAAAATGTTTAAATAGTCCAAACTATCCTTTCACAAAATCTTAATCCATTGCAGTTTATTAATAGCTGCATAAAGAACCGATTCAAATTTTATGAACGTAACAATAACCAAAACAATAACAATAATCAAGAAAACACACAACATAACTTCATAGTATTACCTTTTCATTCACTTTTTACCAAAGGGTTGAGAAAATATTTTCAAAAGTTTAACATAAAAACCGTTTGCAAAATTGATAACAAATTAGATTCAATAGTCAAAAAAGGAAAGGACAGTTTACCAATTACTAGACAACATCACGCTATTTATCAAATAGAATGCAATGATTGTGACGCCAATTACATAGGCCAAACAAAAAATGCATTAGAAATACGAATAAAACAACACAAACAAAACATAATTTATCCAGATAAACATAATGTTATTTCATTACATAGAATACAAAAAAATCATGATATGAAATGGAACGATTCAAAGATTTTAGATGTAAAAAGACATTGGTATAAAAGAGATGTTTCAGAAATGTTACATATAAAAAGAACAAAAAACACCTTAAATGTTCATAGAGACACAGAAAAATTAAGTGACACTTACACGTCCATTTTGTAAACTCACACTTTTCAAAATATGTTTATTTATCTATGTAGTTTGTATTATTTGTCGAATAATTTATTTTTTGTTTGAGTTGTAGATTTATTTTAAATGAAGCGTCGTCATTCTGGATTTTCGGATTCAAAATGAAAAGTGGTTTACACGGCGCTCCAATCAAAAGTAGAATCACCACTAGTCAGGTCAACTCTACCTATCGGTGTCATCATTTCGATGCTTATCGTCTGCGAGCTCTGTGACCAGTATTTGTTTTTACTAGGGGGGCGCCCCCTGCTCGCTACGCTCGCCAACCCCCGCCGTTCGCTCCGTTAACTCTAATAGCTCGCGCATGGAGCTATATATACAGTAGCATTGTAAGTAAAAAGGTTATTTAGTTCAGACTGTAGTAGCAATCATTTCAGCTCATTTTGCACGTCAAAGTACATCTATATTGAATGAGGCCCTATCTATAATTATCAAAAACCTTGCGGGTGCGGTTGCGGATCTTAAAAGATCTTAAAATTTTCTCATACAAAATACTTTTTGTAAAAATTCTTTCATCTTCTGCCAAATGACCTTGGCTTTGTGTTTCAGAAATACATATAAACACGCAATCGGTTAAACGATCTAACCCTACTGGCTACAACATACAATTAACGGTGAGAAAATATAGGTTGTTTGAGTAAGATTCCTGATTTTTGAAACGTTTGCCCCTGGGATTTATTAATTGTCATCGCAAAAGCCAGAATGACGGGAAGTTGAGTTTCTTGAAAGGAAAAAGGCAAAAATACGTCACACGTGTCAAAATAAGTGTGTTTCGGAAAACTCCTGCTAAAATCTCACAATCCAAAAAATTTTCTCTTGCATTTGAACTAAACGAATAGGTGTACCATTGACCAAGCAAGTCATGTCCTGTACACAAATTACGAATAAGTAAAAGTATGCAATTTGGTTTTTAAAATAAATTTGTGGGATCGGGAACCCACTTACATCAACTGAGTTTAAAAATTCTTCTGGAAAATTATTTTGCTCTCTATAATCATCACTCAAGATTTTTTCGGAACTCAAATATATTCGTTTCTCTCCGGCCAGGCTGTTAAAGATTTCTGCATCGATGAAAGTGCAGTCTTCATATTTGGATGCTAATATAACCGAATTGAGAATATCGTTAGACTTTATGGTTTCAGAAACACTGCCATAAGTATCTGCAATCACGAAGTTGCTAGCTAAATGGGAAGGAATTCCAATAACATCTTGGCTGTAATCTGGAAATGTGGGTAAAAATCAATTACCAAGAGATTTAAGAAATTCAACGAATTCAATCTCATGAGGTGTAACTCTCATGTTTTGGGTAAAAGTTATTTTGTGGAATTTTGAAAATTCGGACCACGAAGTAAGGCAATTCTCAATAAGTGGTACACGTGTACCGTGAGATATAGCTGGCAATATTCGTCAAAAATATCCACAGAGTAAAATAGTCTTACCTCCGAAAAGTTTAGTTGAAGTACCGAAGGAATCGTTTACTGAACAAAATTTCCTCAATAGCTAATAAAGCACGGTTATATGAATCATTATCTGAAGAATTTCTTAAAAATTCTTCACACAAGAAAATTTTGAATTCATTCCAAAAATCAAGCATTTGTAGGAAAGTTCATACCACAAATAGGATATGACAAATAACTCTCTTAGCCGCTGAGAGGACTTACAATCTTTTACTTCTAATAAATATTCACGCCACTCTCCATCATTTCATGCGATACGTCGCGCATGTGCTGAAAATGTGCAGTAAATAATGTTCCCAACAGTGCCCAAATCCTGATGGGACTTCGAACATGAAGCAAAATAGTCTCAAATGGAACAACTCAACATAAAACATAAAATAATCTAGCAATAGCTCTACTACTTTGTCTTTGAGGTTTTTTTCCATTTCTTTTCTTTATCCACCTAAATATAATGCATCGGCGTCTCTGTATAAAGAAATTCGGACGAACTGATTCGATTGATTTCATAGAATGCAGTCAATTTTGTTCTTCTGTGATTTTTAAGAGAGTGTTGAACATTTCCTTCCCTAAAGACTACATTTTGCCGGTGAGGCAAGTAACATTCAAGTCGAACTATAATATATTACGTGACTGATAATGCATTAGGTACTCATTTATGCGCCAACTATCTTCCGTAGATCCAACATAGTGACCGGACAAAGAGCTTTCGATTTCATTTATATGAACTTTGGCATAGTCGTATGCTTTATGAACATATTTGTACATATATTTTAGGCTCAAAAGGTGCCAAGAACTGTGCCAAGAACTTCCACATTTTAGTGGATATCAAACGCTAAAAGGAATATATTTTAAGGAATATCATAACAGTTGTCAACAGAGTGGCCACGAAAGTCAACTGTTATACCATTAACTTGACGCATCTAACAGTAGCTTGAGTTGTATTGTAAAAGTCCTTATAGAAGCATTTGCTGCATTTACCATCTCTCATACAGACGGGGATACGATTCAATAAACCACATGGACCGTGAATCATATGGTTTTTAACTAAATTATGAAGTTGTGGGAAATACATATATATTGTAAATAAAATAGATCTGGAATTTCCGTAAAAACGAACCAATTTTCATTTCCTGCCTTTTCTTTTTTCTATAAATTGGGGTTTTAAAGGTGTACAGACAAAAGTTTGGAAATATGATATAATTTCAGGTTTTGAATTTTTAACAGTTTTTTGCTCGTAGCGGCTAAATCGAGCATTCTAGGGGGTATGTGCAATTCCCACTATTTTTTTATTTCCAAACTTTTGTTTTATTCAAAACTCAAAATTATGTTTTTAAATGTGGGTCCATACAAAAGTTGGGAAATATGAAAAAAATCAGACTTTCGCTCGCTTTCCATAAATATTCGTGAAAGTTAACCTCGCGTTTTCTAGAAATAACTGTAAAATTGTGATTTTCCATATATTTTAAAATGAAATTTGCATATATTTTTATCAAATTAGCAAAACATATAAAAAATATGGTACAAGTAAACGATGGCTTTGAATTTGTCTGTGGTAATGCATCCATATTATTGTCTGTGGCCATATGTTCACTGTTTTGGCTTTTGTCTGGAAGAATGCAATTTTATTAGCCAAAGATTGCCTCCTTACAGGCAAAAAGCAAATGAATCAACATATGAATATTGTCTGTGATATGGCTGCATTTGGCGCTCACATTATCATTGACATAGATATTAGGTTTGAGTGAAAAGAATGCATGTATTTGGCATAAATGGTTTGTTATTCAGTCGAACGTATGATCTATGCAAATGATAATGTTAAATAAGTATGTTCTATATTTTGTATTTTTGCAATCACATGCAATTATATGTTAATTCTTTTGGTTTGTGTCCCCAGTAGAAGATTGATCCATTCGGTTTGATTTTCGAATAATTTAGTTCTTGCCATTTATCGGGGACACTAACCAAAAAATCACATATGGTTGTATATTTCCAGGCAAAGAGCAAAACAATCACACGCCTACATTCTTCCCAAAAGCATCATCTACGCTATACGTGTGCTCGATTCACACATACTATCCCATTGAATTTTTTAATTTCAATTGAAAATTAAACTAATTTATGATTAAATTGAAGGAAAAAAATTATGTGATGCACATAGAGGAAAAGCTAATCTTTCGAATGGTATAATTTTTATCCTGGTAAGTCCACATAATTTGCTGTAAAAGGGATAAAAATAAAAGTGTTGCCTATTTATATATAGATAACAGTGATTATCTTTAAAATAACAGGGACAATACGGGTAATTTCAATAATAACTGTGATAATCAATAAAATAAAAGTTATAATACGCGTAATTTCATTAATATCGGTGAAAATCACTAAAAAAACAGTTATAATATGGAAAATTTCAATAATAACAGAGATAGTCACTAAATTAACAGTTATAATACGCGTAATTTCAATAATAACAGTGATAATCACTAAAATAACTGCGACAATACGGGTAATTTAAAATAATAACAGTGAAAAGCCCTAATATAACAGTAATAATATGGGTTATTTCAATAATAACAGTGATAATCACAAAAATAACAGTTATAATACGCATAATTTATATCATAACAGCGATGGTCACTAAAATAACAGTGGCAATGCGACTACATTCAATTATAACAGTGATTGTAACTAAAATAACAGTTATCATACGCGTAATTTCAATAATAACAGTGAAAATCACTAAAATAACATCTGTAATACGCGTAATTTCAATAATATCGGTAAAAAAACATTGGTTGTCTGTAAAGTCGGTTTACGGACGATAATTTTACGTGATAACGTCATAAGAAAGCATTGATGAAAAATTGCCTACTTTTATGAATTGAATTGAATTATTTTCACTGAATTATCATTATTTTGTATAATACAAAGAAGGAGCTAATTGAAATTGTCAATTTTTTCAATAAATTTTTTTACTTAAATTATGCAGATTAATTATAAGTAACAATATGCTATGTATTAACAATTTATTTATTCGTACATACGCGTATTAGTTTGGATTCAAGAGAGATTCTTGAATCCACACTAATATGCGTATGAACGAATCTCTCATGAATCCAATCTCATACGAGTATTAGTTTGGATTCATAAGAGATTCTTGAATCCACACTAATGCGCGTATGGACAAATGAGAGATTCGTACAAACGCGTGTTAGTTTGGATTCATGAGTGATTCTTGAATCCACACTATTATGCGTATGAACGAATCTCTCATGAATCCAATCTCATACGCGTATTAGTTTGGATTCATGAGAGATTCTTGAATCCACACTAATGCGCGTATGAACGACTCTTATTAGTATACTTTGGATTCATGAGAGATTCGTTCATACGCGTATTAGTGTGGATCCAAGAATCTCTCATGAATCCAAACTAATACGCGTATGAGATTGGATTCATGAGAGATTCTTGAATCCACACTAATACGCGTATGAACGAATCTCTCATGAATCCAAAGTATACTATACGCGCGGGATTCATGAGAGATTCGTTCATACGCGCATTAGTGTGTATCCAAGAATCTCTCATGAGTCCGCTCACCTCAGGCGGAACGTGACAATGAGTCACGATTTTTGATATGTGCAGCCGGCCATCGATTTATAAGACGTCATCACGTCAAAATCTCTAAAATAAGAGCGACAGTACGGGGAATTTCAATAATAACAGAGATAGTCACTAAAATAACAGCTATAATATGCATAATTTCAATTATAACAGTGATAATCACTAAAGTAACAGTGACAACACGGGTAGTTTCAATAATAACAGTGAAAATCACTAAAATAACAGCTGTAATACGCGTAATTTCACTAATATCGGTAATAATCTCTAAAATAACAGTGACAGTACGAGGAATTTCAATAATAACAGAGATAGTCACTAAAATAACAGCTATAATATGCATGATTTCAATTATTACAGTGATAATCACTAAAATAACAGTGACAACACGGGTAGTTTCAATAATAACAGTGACAATCACTAAAATAACAGTTATAATACGCGTAACTTCAATGATATCGGCGATAATCTCTAAAGTAACAGCGACAATACAAGAAATTGCAATAATAACAGCTATAATACGCGTAATTTCAATAAAAACAGTGATAATCACTAAAACAAACGTGACAAAACGGGTAACGGTGATAATCACTAAAATAACAGTGACAATACGCGTAATTTCAATAGTAACAGTGATAATCACTAAAATTATTGTTCTAATACCCGTAATTTCAATAATATTGGTGATAATTACTAAAATCAAAGTCGGTTTTAATTATTTGTAAAATCGCATAACTGAATTTTTATTTTAATTCTAATGTAGATTTTCGTTTCTTACTAGTTCACATAATTTTTTTTTTATTTTGTTGTTTTCGTATAACAATAATAATTAGATTTCAAGTTATCGACTTCTTATGAGTTCGTGATTTTAATTTAAACCCTTAGGTTCTCATAGTTATGAATTTTAACTTCCTTAAATTTACTTAATTTCAACTACAATTTTAATTCAAACTCCTTTTAGTTTTCACATATTTCAAGTTTGTATCATTTTATAATTTTTAATTTTTAACTTGCCCTTAATTCATTTAAATTTAACTACAATTGTAATTCAACTCCCTTTAGGTTTCACTTAATTCGAATTTTAAGTTCACGATTTCAATTTTTAACTTCCCTTAAATTTACTTAAATTCTATTTCATTTTTAGTTCAATCCCTTATTAGGGTTCACATAATTCAAGTTCGTATAATTTCATAATTTTTAATTTTTAACTTGCTTCAAATTCACTTAAATTTAACTACAATTTTAGTTCAACTCCTTTTAGGTTTCACCTATTTCAAATTTTAAGTTCACGATTTTAAGTTTTAACTTCCCTTAAATTTACTTTAAATTCAATATCATTTTTAGTTCAACTCCTTTTAGGATTCACATAATTCAAGTTTGTATCATGTCATAATTTTTAATTTTTAACTTGCTTCAAATTCACTTAAATTTAACTACAAGTTTAATTCAACTACTTCAAGGTTTCACCTAATTCATATTTTAAGTTCAGGTTTTAAAGTTTTAACTTCCCTTAAATTGACTTTAAATTCAATTTCGTTTACAGTTCAACTCCTTTTAGGGTTCACATAATTCAGGTTTGTATCATGTCATAATTTTTAATTTTTAACTTGCTTCAAATTCACTTTAATTTAACTACAATTTTAATTCATCTCCCTTTAGGTTTCACTTTCTTTTAGGATGTTTCTTAACTTTACAGCACGACGTCCTTTCCCAAAAACTGACTGCCTCTTCCGAAGAAATCTGGCAGGTTTTATCCTGCCGCAAACAATGACCGGACAACGGACCTTCAATCCATGAAAAACCAATTCTTTCTATTTGAATTTCATGGATTTAGAGGTGACCATTGTCCAACTTGACTGATTCGCACGGAATCAATTGAGTTTGGTCACAATGCACGAAAGATCAATTCTTCTATTTGGTTTTGAAAAATCAATAGTTGAATTGATTTCTCGTGCATTCAAAGGGGCGGATGTCTCTGGGAACAACAGATGGTTCGTTTGTTGCCAGAGGATCAGTGGCATCAATAGATAGGCAGAACGGGATCCGCGATAATAGAACTTCTTTTTGTATGCAGATTTTTTTGTATGAAGATCCCGTTCTTCCACGCGCGCGTGTCACAGGGTGAAAATTAAATTTTGATTTTTAAATGTGTCGTTTTAGTTTCGTTAGATTTTTTTTTTTTTTTATTATTTATTATTTTTTTTTTTTTTGGGTATGAAAATTTTTTTTCATAACACACCATCCTCCTAGGGGAAACAAAATTTTTATTTTTTGTAGAAAAAGAAAAATTTTGTTTAGGGTATGTCGTGCGTGCCGTTGACAATATGGTTTTTACAGTATTTATTTGATCTTATGTCTATGTTCATACGCTATTTATCATCTAGGTTTTCACACGTGCGAGTTGGTAGGTGGGATCCTTTTTTTTTCTTTTTCATTCAATGATAGGTTTATTAAGTGGGTTTTTGGTGTATTTGATGTGATTCTCACGGGTAGTTTATGCTAAATGTTGGGGGGGGGGGGGGTTTGTGATATATATATGCTAAGGTTGTATGCTAAGGGAAGCGGATTCAGATACTTTAATGTAAAATACTAACATGTACTCAAGGTATTAAAAGATCAAAAAGTAGATCAACAGTAATTCATAGAAGTTTAGGAAACGAGGGGTTCAGGTTGTAAAGTTTCGTAAAGAGTTTTATTAGAGATATGTGGAATTAGAATGATGTAGAAGGTAGAATTCAATTAGAGCTCTCGCGGAATTTTGATAATCATAAAAATTAGTAGTTTTTGAAACAAATGTAACTATGTCTTATAAAGAGAGTAAGCCTAATGAGATGATAAATTCCTTCCGAAAAAAAACTTGATAGTTATTTTACAAGATACATCGAAAACAGGTGAACGGGGCTTGTATTTCCACAAGGACATTAATGAACATATTGATTTTGAGTGTGTTGAATGTGTCAAAAGTAGCCTCATTAATAATGAAAAAAAAGATTTCCGAAACGTTCCTTGAAAGAGAAAGAAAAAAAAACCCAGGATTTGGTCAAAAGACACCTATGTCCCTAATGTCCCTTACAACCGAAAGCCTTATTGAGCAAATAAAAGCGGAGATAACTATAAACGACTTAGAAACGGATAGTAGATTATCTACTCAGGGGAAGGCAGATGAGCTTAGTAGAGTATGTAATGCCAATAGATAGGTCACTCTTCCAGCAGTAGAAAAGAGGAGCTTTAGTAAAAAAAATAAAAAGGGGGGTCCGAGTACTTTGATCGGATGAAGATCAAGCAACAGGAGCATAATAAAACGATTTCCTGCCGAGCGTAGAGCAGAAAAGAAGGGCTTGAATGTTTATGAGAAGAAGAAAAAGAAAGAAAGAAAACAATATATAATGTCCGGGAAATTGTAAGCTGAGAAATGGAAATAGTGGAGGGGCCGGAAATTATTCAGGTTCGAAGTATCGTTTTAGGTCATTGTTGTGTACCTTCCTCGTTTTTTTAATAATTTTTATGGCTGTGTTTTCATTAGAGTTTATTTGAGTGACTGTATAAGGGCCTTGCCATATAGGGGATAGTTTGCTTTCTTTCGTCCTGGCCTTTAACAGGACTCTATCTCCGACGTTGTTCATGAGGAGA